>SJYC01091524.1:0-135497 GCA_006408675.1 Madoqua kirkii
ATCCCTCCCACCTCACACCTTCTGTGCTTGGAAAATTTACTTCCTTATAGACTTGGTGGCCAGCAGAGTCCACCACCCATGGGGAAAGCTGGAAATACAAAGGCTTGCTTTCCCAGCCTGCTTTGCAGCTAGGGCCTGGACTCAGCAGGCCAGTGTGTCTAATCTCTGAGTTGGGAGCCAGTGGCACCAATATTTCAGGAACTATGAAGAGGTCACTCTAATCTATAAAAATGTCAAGTCTCTATGTTGGATATCTGAAACCAATGTGATGTTGTAAATCAGCTATGCTGTGCTGTGCTTAGTCACTCAGTCATGTCCGACTCTTTGAGAGGATCCCCATGGACTCGAGCCCTCCAGGCTCCTCTGTCTCGGGGGATTCTCCAGGCAAGAATACTGGAATGGGTATTCATGCCCTTCTCCAGGGGATCTTTCCAACCCAGGGATTGAGCCCAGGTCTCTGCATTGCAGGCGGATTCTTTACCGTCTGAGCCACCAGGAAGTCCAAGAATACTGGAGTAGGTAGCCTATCCCTTCTCCAGGGAAACTTCCTGACCAGGAATTGAACCAGGGTTTCTTGCATTGCAGGTGGATTCTTTACCAGCTGAGCCACCAGTAGTCTCATATGAAAGTACAACCTATAAAGTCAGTTAAAAGGGATCTGCTCACGGTTAGGGGCCCAGAAGGGGTCTCCACTACACAAAGTCCTAGACATGTTGAAATTCACTGCCCTGGACCTGTTGTGATCCAGGATCAGTCACTACCTCCCTGCCATGTTACCCAGGCCCCGTTCTCTGCCAGGAGGCCCCTGGACAAACAGAGGATGGCATTTGCTACTGGTTCTTCATGGTCTGTATTTCCAGGCTCTTTGTGTTCTGGGCTTCTCTGCCTTCTGGTTGTTCTCTGAATGGTGACACACTTGGCCCATGCCTGGATCCAAACCTCACACATGTGTGGACATCTGGATCAAAGGACATTTATTATATGTCCCTCTTGAGAGCTGTCTTCAAAACACAAATTCATTTATAAGATTTTTTAAAACTTAACAACTGAAAAATCAGGAAGGGCTGAAATTCACCCTCACTTTTAAAGAAGGATGTGTTTTATAGGAAGATCCCTCTCCCTGGTGGCTCAGATGGTATACCATCTGCCTACAATGCCGGCGACCCGGGTTCGATCCCTGGGTCGGGAAGATTCCCTGGAGAAGGCAATGGCAATCCACTCCAGTACTCTTGCCTGGAAAATCCCATGGACAGAGGAGCATGGTAGACTACAGTCCACGGGGTCACAAAGAGTTGGACACGACTGAGTGACTTCACTTTCTCAGCCTTGAAAGTTTTGAGTTTACAATTTTTTTTCATTTTGAGATTATCATAAATTCATGTTCTAATGACATTCTTGAGCCAGGTGATCCTTGGTTGTGAAGGCTGGCCTACAGAGTGTTTATTGACATCCCTGGCCTCTACTCACTAGATACCAGGAGCACCACCGGCCCCATGTATGACAACCAAAACTGTCTCCAGATGAATATTCCCTGGGAGACAAACTTGTCCCTGGTTAAGACTCACTGCTCTAGAGGCAATCGTGAAGGAGACAGCAACAGCAAATGTGACCACTCTGGGGACTAGGGCCCAGCCTGGTGGCTTTTCCAACTTCATAGAAATGCTGGACCCTGGGGCCCAGGCTAAACAGGGAAAGGGGAAGTCAGAGGGGCTGGGAGGCAGACTATCCCGTCCCAGCAAGGTTGAAGAAGTGAGGTGACTTCTTTTAGCTGTAGGGCTGAGGGGATGGAGGCGGGGGCATGCAGAGTTTTAGCTGTGGAGCAGGTAGTGTGCCTGAAGTTGAAACAGAAGTAGAAGATGTAGGCTGAGGAATAGAAGGCGGAGCTGAGGAGGTGAGGCCCAGGGACTGCTCTGTACCCATGCCCCTTGTTGGGCTTCTGAGTAAAGGGGGAACTTAGGAACCACAAATGGACCCACCTCCCTGGTGATGAGGGTGAGCCCAGCACGGGGTGAGGCTGGGGCTGTGAGAAGGGCAGGGAAGCTGAGCAAAGACCCCACGGACGGAAGTTTCCCGAAGAGGATCAAGCCAAGCCTGCTCGGCATAGGTCAGTGCACTTGCTTGATGGCAAATTATTTCAAGAATGGCCTGGAGAAGCCTCCCTCCCTCACACAGCCCAGAGCAGAGCAGAAATTCGGAAGAAGGAGAGAAGAGGTAGGGCCCCTTATCCCTGGCCTTGTTTCACGTTTGAAAAATCGGGTCTCATGGGAGCCCAGTAAATGCAGCAAGTTTTCTTATGCAGTAGCTATTTGAATAAAATTTATTCAAATTACAGAATAGAAAAAATATTAATATTTCTGTTCAGATGCTGGGAGGTACTGCTGTTACAGTTGTGAACGTATAGTAGGAAAAACATTAGCAGAGATTGAGATACTCAAGTATTAATATTTGTATTTCTGTGGGAGATGTTATAATATTGCCTTAGTAATGGCTTCCCAAGTGGCTCAGTGGTCAAGAATCCACCTGCAATGCATGAGATGTGGGTTCAATCCCTGGGTTGGGAGAAGGAAATGGTAACCCACTCCAGTACTCTTGCCTGGGAAATCCTATGGACAGAAGAGCCTGGCAATCTATAGTCCATGGGGTTGCAAAGAGTTGGACACAGCTTGGTGACTAAACGACACCACCACCCTTAAAAATGAAAGCCTAGTTGAAATAAAATATTGTTTTTTTGTGTAGAGAAACATCTCAAGTTAATAAATGGCTGTGTTTAACTCTAGATCATGCTAGCTTGATATGTGCTTGACTCTATTATAAATATGGTCCTAAATAAACTGCTAATGCTAGAAAACAGAATAAATCATTTGCAGTGAGGAACAAAGAGGTGGGAGGGACATGGCATATGGTGTAAAATTGTACAGCCTAAAAATAAAGCTGCCTGATTCTCCTCAAGTAGCTCTGAGGAGCTTTGAATGTCTTTTGTGGAAGGAAAAATAATAAATCCCCAAATGATTCAATGTATTTTGACTTAAAATGTCACTGCACACATTTTTAGAGACAAAGTGGATTGGTGGTCTGGGCTGGGGGCGGAACGGGGACTGCAAATGGGCTGAAGGAAACTTGGGGAGGATCGAAGGGTTCTAAATCTGTACTGTGGTGACGAGTGCACAGCTATAGATTTTCTGAAAATCATCCAGTTGTACACTTAGTGGATCTTATGGTGTGTAAATTCTACCTCAGTAAAGCCTTCACAGATTTTTGCCCTAGGCTTTAGGATGACATCCTGTTAGACTTCTCAGCTGTTCCCGAGTCTCTTCGTTTCACTGGTCTTTTCTGGAAATGCCTGACTTAGAGTGTCACATAAGCTCCCCATACCTCGTTTTGTCCTGGAAAAGAGAGATGGTGGGTCTCCCCAGAGATAGTTGGGACAAGTAATTGAATGAATGAATGTAAAGCACTGACAGCAGCTGCTGGTTCCTAGTGTCCTCATCACCATGACCGTCATCTCATCATCATTTGTGGCTGCGGTTGTTCTCTCTCTCTCTCTCTCAGAGGCCTTGCTCTGGTCCAGGCCTCCTGAAGAGCCTCCCACCGGCTCTGCCTCACATCCTGCAGTCAGAGGATGACTTCTGAAAGAAAGATCTAACCTTTCTGAAAGTGCTACCATGGTGGCTCCCCACGGGCTTTACGTAGATCCCACATCCTCCCTGCTATGGAGCCCCGCCACCATCCACACGGTCACCTCCCCTTCTGTCCCCTGTCTCATCTCAAGCTCTTTAGCCGTCTCTCAGTCCTTGAGACCCCTGCCAGTAAGGAATTCTTCCACCTGGGCTCTGCCTGGAATCCTCTTTCCTCCCTTTCTCTTCCTGTCAGTGACAGCCCAGAGCCCCTGTGAGGCCCTCTTAATCTTGGGCCCCAACTTTTGGCTTATGGTGGATACATGAGTAATTATCAAAATTACAATTCCGGAGGATTCGAAATTACTGTAATTAGTCATGTATCCACCGTGAGCCCCATGAAGTAGGGCGTGCCCTGATCCTTGCTGGTCGGATTAATAGCTTCCTGCACAGTGCCTGGCACTTGGTCAGCTGCCCTTGAACATCAACCGTCTCTCTGGAGTGCTGACTTGCCTTCCTGCTCAATCGCCCCAGGGAAGTAACATGATCCCAGGAGTTCTGTTCTCTCAGGAAGCCTTAGGTCTAGAACCCTTTTCTCTCTTTCTGTCTTTGCTCAAGAGAAAACTCCTTTCTCCTGTCTTCCAGAGGTTTAACTTAAACGGAAAAGAGATTATAGGCTTGGCATTTTGCCTGATGGTACTTTTCTAAGGGGAAGATCCTTTTTCCATCTGATCTCCTGGGATCTTAAAGCCCTAAATTAGAAATGCCTTCTTTGCAGGAAATAAGAGCTTACCCATTAACCATCTGTTCACCTGCAAATCAACTTTTTCCTGTGGAGATCCTCTTTATTTTTCCCACTCATGTGTCTTTAAAATATATCTAACTGAAGCAGTGTTCCAGGGTTTTAATATGAGAGAGCCCATGGTTTACCTCCCACCCTGGTAATCAGCCTTTCCTTCCCCCACCACTGCTGGGCCAGTGGGGGCTGGCTATTCCCTGAACTTGTATTATCTCATCTATTTAATATTTGCATTTTAGCTGTATTTTATAATGTGCATACTGTTCCATTAGTACTTCTATATGGTTTATAGATATAAAAGTAATATTTAAGTAATATATGAATAGGCCACTTGCTCAGAATTACTCAGAGTGCTGCTAGGATGGTTGAGACAGTGATGCTTTATTTTAAAATTAAGAACAGAATTATGATTACATAGAAAATTATCTGTATGCCATATTTTGCAAGCTTTAAAAATCAGCAGAAGCTTTCCTCCAAGGAAATAGTGGATAAACTCTAGAATCTAGCTGTAGACTCACAGACAGAAATGTCGTAGGCTGGAACTGGGGGTCTCACCCACTTCACTTCCCCAGGCAGTGATGCTCAGCTCTCCACTTATTTCCCATGCCTGCTACCACCAAGATGCCCCCTTGCTGGCTTCAGGAGGCCAGGTATGGCTGTGCTCCTCAGAGCTCCTCGTAGATTTTGAGCACAGGGTGTCTCCCCGGTGTGGGGAGCACAAGAAGCTTCTCCCCAGCCTGGTGAGCAGTGGCTCCTCTTGAGACTCTAGGCCCAGCCACCTGAATACTAGTACTATAGTGCCACGGGGGGACTCCACGGAGACTCTTTCCCACCAAAAATACATTTATAGATGCAGGAAGCAGGTAGTTGGCAGGGCACAGGAGCTTAGGGCAATTCTGCAACGCTTGGGGGAAGTGATTCTGGGTCATGCGCCAGCTGTGCCTAGGTGTTCCCCCTTTGTTTGGTCACCACCAGGTGTCACATTTCATTGTACCTTTTTCTATTTGGGGCTGACAAAAGAGGTTATAGGGCAGCAGCTCTTCTCTTCCTTTTCTCCTTCCTGTCCCGGCCACTTGCTCACTCCCTTTTCTGAGTATGTGTGAGGTTGGGGGAAAATTGTCCAGAAAGGTTGCAGGGTCTCCCCTTCTATTCCATTCCAAAAACAAGGGCTATAGTGCCCTTCTCTGGCACAGCTGTTGGGATATTGGGGGTTTTCTGTCTGTGTCCATAGCTGTAGCTTGTCCCAGACCAGGGCAGTAGGCACGAGAAAGTTTAATAGATATGCTCAGGGTGCACACAGTGTGGCTTAGTGGCAGCCCCAGGACATTTGGGCATATAGCTATAGAAAACTGGCTCTGAATTTCAGGAGCCTGCATACATCTGCCTGGGTATCACTAATGCCAGCTCAACCTCAGATCCCAACTTAAAATCCCTTCCTCTGGGAAGCTGGCCCCACCCTGGGCAGATCAGGCTCCTTCCCAGCTCTGCACCTGTTGGGACAGTGGGCATCCGTCATAAGTCGGTTCTCCTCTGACTCTCTCTTTTGCTCTATAAGCCCCATACCCTTAGCCCCATTACTGTGTACTGGCCTCATAGAGCACCATCCCCCTTACTGGTCTCCCTGCTTTCCCTCTCCTCATAACTTTCTGGCTCCAGAGTGACCTGGATTGTTAAGGCCTGCCTGTTATTCCTGTCATTGCACACCTCCATTGCCTTCTGCAGTGGAGTTTCCTAAAGTCAGGTTGGATAATCTTCAGAATTTACTCAAAGCAATTTTTTGGTGTGGATTCCAGAGCCCACTTAATACCTGTGAAATCTGACCTCCTTGGGTGATTCCCCGGGAAGTGGGCATTTGACAAGCTCTCCAGTGATGCTGGAGCAGGCAGCTGAGGACCACTGAGTAGGTCCACCAGGTGGTCAGCAGTTACCTGTCCACATGCCTTCTTCATTTTCTGACTCTACTTTGCCCCCTACATTCCACGGCCACATCTGCTGCCCTAATTTCCTTCCTCACCTGGAAGCTCTTCGGTCAGTGCCACACAAGTAGGTCAGGTAGCCGCTCCTCACTGAAGCTCTCTACTTGTGTGAGATTGAACTGCCCATCCTAGGGTTGACTTTTTGTAGGTTTCTCAAGATGAGCAATCATGGAACTTCCCTGGCAGTCCAGTGGTTAAGATGCTGCACTTCAGCTGCAAAGCCATGGGCTCGATCCCTGGTTGGGGAACCAAGATCCCACATGCCACATGGCACAGCCAAAAAAAGAAAAAAAGATGAGCGATCATATCTTTGCACTTCTAACATCTCACAGAACCTGACATGGAAGGAATAAAATGAAGTTTTGAGTTGAATTTGCTATTTGAGGGTGGCCAGGGTAAGAAGTACTTTGAGTCTGGCCTGAAGGACCTCATGCATCCTTCATGCTTCTGAGCCCTCAGCCACCTTTCCTCATTTCAGAGGGAAATATGGGTATATGTGGAAATACTTTGGTGTAGGAGATAAATAAATGTGACAGCAGAGTTAGGAAACACCTGAAGTTTCTCTTGGTGCCTGCCTGGCCTCAGTACCACAGATCAGCAGGGCAGTGGGGCTCAAGACTTCCCTTCGCATAGATTTGTTAGGAGTGTTTCTAGCTATATCCCCTATGATATGATCTCAGTTTTTTCTTTCGTGAGCTCCTCATTGATCAGTGTTAATGAGAGGGAGGAGAAGGCACAAGACAGTCTTGACACACAATATTATTCTTTCTCTATCATTGCCAGCAAAAAAAAAAAAATATATTCCAAGACTTTTGCTACCCCAGTTTCCATCTCTTGTGTTTCTCATTATTGACTAAAGCCATTGCGAAAAGCAAAAGAGAAAAGGAAAGATATAAGCATCTGAATGTAGACTTCCAAAGAATAGCAAGGAGAGATAAGAAAGCCTTCCTCAGCAATCAATGCAAAGAAATAGAGAAAAACAATAGAATGGGAAAGACTAGAAATCTCTTCAAGAAAATCAGAGATACCAAGGAAACATTTCATGTAAAGATGGGCTTGATAAAAGACAGAAATGGTATGGACCTAACAGAAGCAGAAGATATTAAGAAGAGGTAGCAAGAATACCCAGAAGAACTGTACAAAAAAGATCTTCGCGACCCAGATCACGATGGTGTGATAACTCACCTAGAGCCAGACATCCTGGAATGTGAAGTCAAGTAGGCCTTAGGAAGCATCACTACAAACAAAGCTAGTGGAGGTGATGGAATTCCAGTTGAGCTATTTGAAAACCTGAAAGATGATGCTGTGGAAGTGCTGTACTCAATATGCCAGCAAATTTGGAAAACTCAGCAGTGGCCACAGGATTGGAAAAGGTCAGTTTTCATTCCAATCCCAAAGAAAGGCAATGCCAAAGAATGCTCAAACTACTGCACAATTGCACTCATCTCACATGCTAGTAAAGTAATGCTCAAAATTCTCCAAGCCAGGCTTCAGCAATACGTGAACTGTGAACTTCCAGATGTTCAAGCTGGTTTTAGAAAAGGCAGAGGAACCAGAAATCAAATTGCCAACATCCTCTGGATCATGGAAAAAGCAAGAGAGTTCCATCTATTTCTGCTTTATTGACTATGTCAAAGCCTTTGACTGTGTGGATCACAATAAACTGTGGAAAATTCTGAAAGAGATGAGCATATCAGACCATCTGACCTGCCTCTTGAGAATCCTATATGCAGGTCAGGAAGTAACCATTAGAACTGGACATGGAACACCAGACTGGTTTCAAATAGGAAAAGGAATACGTCAAGGCTGTATATTGTCACCCTGCTTATTTAACTTCTATGCAGAGTTCATCATGAGAAACACTGGGCTGGATGAAGCACAAGCTGGAATCAAGATTGCCAGGAGAAATATCAATAACCTCAGATATGCAGATGACACCACCGTTATGGCAGAAAGGGAAGAGGAGCTAAAAAGCCTCTTGATGAAAGTGAAAGAGGAGAGTGAAAAAGTTGGCTTAAAGCTCAACATTCAGAAAACTAAGATCATGGCATCTGGTCCCATCACTTTATGGCAAATAGATGGGGAAACAGTGGAAACAGGGGCTGATTTTATTTTGGGGGGCTCCAAAATCACTGCAGATGGTGACTGCAGCCATGAAATTAAAAGACACTTCCTCCTTGAAAGGAAAGTTATGACCAACCTAGACAACATATTAAAAAGCAGAGACATTACTTTGCCAACAAAGGTCTGTCTAGTCAAGTCTGTGATTTTTTCTCTGGTCATGTATGGATGTGAGAATTGGACTCTAAAGAAAGCTGAGCATCGAAGAATTGATGCTTTTGAACTGTGGTGCTGAAGAAGACTCTTGAGAGTCCCTTGGACTGCAAGGAGATCCAACCAATCCATCCTAAAGGAGGTCAGTCCTGTGTGTTCATTGGAAAGACTGATGTTGAAGCTGAAACTCGAATACTTTGGCCACCTCATGTGAAGAGCTCACTCATTTTAAAAGACCCTAGTGCTGGGAAAGATTGAGGGCAGGAGGAGAAGGGGAGAACAGAGAATGAGATGGCTGGATGGCATCACTGACTCAATGGTGAGTTGGTGATAGACAGGGAGGCCTGGCAGCTGCGGTTGATTCATAGGGTCACAAAGTTGGACACGACTGAGCAACTGAACTGAACTGATTGACAAAAATAAACAATAAACATAACCTGTAAAACAGTAGCCTGGAGGGAAGAGGAATTAAAATCTCTGATATGCTTCTGGAATTTATCTTATAAACAAATCTGTGCCCAGAGTGAAGTCCGGATAAGGTTGTATGTTGTCTGTGACAACAGGGCCTGGAAACAGCCTGTGTGTCTACTGCAGTATATGGGGGCCAGCCATGCAAGGGGACACTGTGCAACTGTAACAAAGGGGAGAGAGGGCCCAGGTGGAAAGATCTCCCTTCTATACTGTCAGGGGAAAGAGTAAGGTAGAGAATAGCATATATATTTGCGTGTAAGAAAGGGAGAGAAAAATAAGGCTGGGTATGCATACTTACTTGTAAATGCATTAAGAGAAGTTGAAAGTCTCTCAATTATTTCCTATTCTTTGCAACCCCATGGAATTTTCTAGGCCAGAAACCTGGAGTAGGTAGCCTTTACCTTCTCCAGGGGATCTTTCCAACCCAGGGATCAAACCCAGGTCACCTACATTGCAGGCAGATTCTTTACTAGCTGAGCCACAAGAGAAGCCCAAGAATACTGGTGTGGGTAGCCTATTCTTTCTCCAGTGGATCTTCCTGATCCAGGAATCGAATTGCGGTCTCCTGCATTGCAGGCGGATTCCTTACCAACTGAGCTGTCAGAGAAGCCCCAAGATAAGTTGGGTGAACATCAGAAATCCAATAAAATGATCATCTATGGTGGGGGGATGCCTTGAGGGCAGGGGATGGGAGCCAGATTTCTCAGTGTGTCTCTCCATAGCATTTTGATTTTTTGAACTGTGTGCATCACCTTCCAAAATTATATAGAAATAAAATAGCTATAATATCATTTGAAATATGTTATATAAATGAACTGATTAGTCTTTTGTAATTACATTTGTCTCCTTGTATCCATGGGTTCCACACTCATGGATTAAACCAACTTTGGATCAAAAATCTTGAGAGGAAAATTCCAGAAATATAAAATTTGAATATATTGTGTGCCAGCAGCTATTTACATAGCATTTGCATTCTATTAGGTGTTATAAATTATTATAATCTAGAGCTGACTTTATAAAGGAGGATGTGCTTAGGTAATATGCACAGTATTCTATGCTAATTTATATAAGGAACTTGAGCATCCTTGAATTTTGGTATCTAAGAGAGTCCTGGAACCAGTTGCTGCCCCCCATCCTTGCCCCCGCCATGGATATCTAAAAATGATTGTAAAACCAAACTGGTCTCAGCAGATTTTACCCTAAGTTCCCGCCAAGCTTTCAGGGCAGGATTAGAACTCTTGAACCCCCAGCCTGGGGCTCCGTCTGTGCCATGTACAACAGAAACAAAGAGGCTCCTGTCCTTCAGCAGCTGGTTGCAGAACCAACACGCGGGGCAGACACTGAGACAGGCCCTTGAGGTTAAATCCAGCGTCTTGCACCTTTCTACCCTTTTAAAGATTTGCTTCATGTCTCTAGGTGCTCTTTGGGGTGTCCACATCCAGTTAGTCTCTACTCTTTATGTTGTGCTGATCTTTCACCTCTTGCCTCTTCCTTCCTCAGTGGACAGTTTAGGTTACCATAGCAACCCTAAAGCTCCTGTGGGGGTGAGTCAGGGCTTCTAGGTGGATGGAGTCAGGCAGTCCTCGGAGACGAGGCCCAGAAGGGTAGTAGTCCCTGTTTCTAAGCCGTGCTCCAGAGCCAGCTCACATGCCAGCTGACCGTGGGCTGTTCTGAGTATCTTAGGCTGTGCAGATGGTATGCACATTTCGTCTTGTTCTCCACAGGTGCCAAAACCTGGCTTGCTTGGCGCAAGTTTTGTACTTGGCAAACACACAGTCTAGCTGTGGTCCTGGGAGAGAAAGAAGGTAACAGAGACCCAGTAAGCCTGGTCTCTTTTTGATAAAATCCAGTCACATCTACTTAGCAGGCCCACCTGACCGAGCGCCACAGAATCGCCACTTCCCTATCGTGCTGTCCAGTTGTCAGTCGGCTCAGGTCACAGGAAGCTGTCGCTGCGGGGATGTTGGCAGGACATCGCCAATCAGTGCTATGACTTCAACCTGATGAAAGAACAGTTTTGCTCAAAATAACTTATGTTTTTGTTTGTTTTCCTCAAACAATGTGACTTTTTCTGCAATGGCATAGCTTTCTGCTTTGGCTGCTCATAACACAAATTGGTATTCCAGTGTTGATAGTTGTGTAGATCTCATGTCCTGGATGGTCTTTCCCTCTGGGCTCTTCTCCCCATTCCAGCCAGACTTTTCCTTGTTTTTTAAATTTATGCTATAATTTCTTACATATTCTCATAAGCCACCATATATTCCATATGAAATGAGGTCAGATGTAAGCACAGAAGCAAATTTTGTGTCTTAGATTGTGTACCTGACCTGATTTAGTCTTTAAATTTTTCTTTAGGACAAGGGTGGCAAGCTTTTTCTGCAAAGGGTCAGGTAGTAAATACTTGAGCCAGTCACTCCCATTTTCTGCTGTAGCATGAGAGCAACCACAGGTAAATGAATGGTCTAGTAAAGATTTATGGAGAGTAACATTTGAATTCCGTTTAACTTTCTGATGTTATAAAGTATTAATCATTTTAATATTTTTTAATAATTAAAGTCAAAACTACCCAGCTTATTGGCAGTATAGAAATGTTTTTCAGGCTGGATATGGCACCTGGGTTTGCAGTTTGCTGATGCTTGTCCCAAACCACTGCTGTGTTTTGGTCACTTCTAAGAAAGGGGAGGGATTAAGTTCACTCAGCAGCCTCCAGACCATGTTTAACCCAGAATTCATCTTAGGTGAGTGACAGTGGCAGAGTCAAGAGACAAGTCTACCCTGGAAATATCAAACCTGGGACTATATGAGGACAGGAAAAAGCCCTGGAACCATAGCCCTTTGGTTCTTCCTTCCATTGAAAATTTTCAGTCCCTTTGGTTTGAGGCATGAATGATTCTATATGAAGTTCTCTCTCATAATCAGGCAGCTTTTAAAAATAGTAGTTTTGTAAATGAGTTACTAAAAAACTTTCACAACGTATGTATAAGATATAGAGAATAAGTGATTCCAGGAAAACTCATATGCCTACCATTCAACTTAAGAAAGAGAACGCTGTTATTTTGAAGTTCCCTTTGTGCCCTACCCATACAGAAATCACTACTTGCTAGAAATTTCATCACTGTTCATCATTTCTTGGCTTTTCTGGAGAGTGTTAACACATATGTTTGTATCCCTAAACGGACCCATTGCTGAGTTGCATGTAAATGGAATAGCAGGTGGTGGATTTCTCTGCCCCTCTCTGTCTCCTCAGTCTTATGCCCCTGTCATCTGTGCAGAAATGCATGCCTGTGGTCTGTCCATTCCCCCACTATCCGCTGTGTAGGTGGTGGGCACACCACAACTGACTTATCTGTCCTGCCACTGATGGACATTCAGGCTGTTTCCAGTTTGGGGTTATCGCAGCAGTACTGCTGCTGTGTCTCTTGGGGCATGTGAGTGAGAATTTCTCTCAGGAATAGGCTAGAGGAAGAGTGGCCAGCTTTTGCTGTCTGATTGAAGAATTATTTCATTGATTACACCATTACCAAGCAGCCCTGTGCCAGACATGATGCAGCAATGGCAAGAGTGTGGATCCTCAGCTCCCTTGCCCTAACTCCCATGGGCTGTGCTCCATCACACTGCTACCCTAGAAAGGAGCTGCTCTCTCCAGCTGATGAAGGTCGCAGGGAGGATACCAGCATCACGAGTCGGGGATGGCTCCTGTCAGGGAAATAAAATCACGCCTTTGTGACTGCCCATAGTTCCTAAGCAGCCTTGATGTTTCACTTTGCGCCCTTTGATTGATGGCAGCGTGTTTGTTTGGTGTGTCATTAAGCTTTGCAGGGATCGTGTGTTCTATATCAAGTTTCTTTTAAGCTCCACAGACAGCCTTTACCTTGGCACAGACGTGTATAACATAAAGTAGAATATTCCTTTACCAGCTGGAACAAGTATAACTGACTGTTATAGATACTTGAAGTGCATTCACCTTATTTTTTCCTTTGAGGGATGTATTTGTGTTGCTTGGTAGGTTGATTCCTTCCTGGTGGATGTAGAAAACCAGCAGCATGGAATCCTAGCTCTGCGTACCCCAGGGACCCAGAGGCCAAGTGGCTGAGACTTTTTAGCACCTGGACCTCACTCCAGCATCTCTCAGGGCCCTCCCCTTCTCCACCATTTTCCTTCTTTCTGTCTTTTGCCCTCCTCTTCCTCAAAAGTCTAGTCTCTTATTTCCTTTGGGATCACAGTGAAGGTTGATAATAGCCACTGGGGAAAGCGCTTTGTGGCATATTGGCTCTCTGACCCCCAGAAAGTGTATCCCAGGTGGGAGCAGCCTGAAATTCCCATTGTGATTCCTAGGAGGAGAAGCAGCGCCTTCTCACCTCTGGCCCTGACTCTAGACCTTCAACCGGAATCCGCTGGCTTCCAGAGAGGGTTCTGTAGCCTTATTTAGAGATAACAAGGACTTCCCTGGCAGTCCAGTGGTTAAGACTCCCTGCTTCCAACGCAGGGGATATGGGTTTCATTCCTGGTCTGGAAAGTTCCGCATACCATGCTGGGGGGAAGAAAAGACAACAAAGATCCACTACCACATCCTCCTATTGAATTTTGAAATAGCAGCAGCCTACTGGAAGGACTCAATAATTATCTATTTTCCCCTTTATGACTAAATTAAGATGTCTGCATTGATCTGAGGGAAGTAAAATGACTCAAGGTGAGCAATTAAAAGTAACTAAAGATAAAGTAAAAATATAAAATAAAATTGAAGATGTTCAATTAAAAAAATAACTCAAGATAAATGTACAGATAAGGATGAATGGGTACACACTTGTGTGGGTGGAAGTATAAGCAAGGTCATTGTTGTGGCTGGAGTAAATGCCAGATTTGGACTGATTAAAATTTAGTACACTAATCATTCTTTCAGTAGTCTTAGGAACTATTATTGACAGTGTTAAATACTGAACATTGTAGCTGCAATGTGTATTTCTATAACACAGTTAGCTCATATGCTATATGATTATAAATATGGGAATGATGTCAGTATAATGTGGAAGTCAGTTGTTCTCAGAGTATTAATATTTTGCAACAGTGCACGAATCCAGAAAAGCTCTGCAAGGTAGCAAAGAACACAGAACCCATTCCCCTTGTTCTTGGTTCCTTTTGGCTGCGTGTTCTGATTTTGCATGGCTCCGTCTGAGCTATCTGCATTTTGCCCATGTCATTACAACTCAGCAGCCTCAATTCCTCTGTGCCTCCTCTGTAGTCAAACCACCTTTACCTTTAAGAATTTTAAGTGGATTTTCCTTTTATTCTTAATTTTTTAAATTGTGGTAAAATATGCATAACATAAAATTTACCACTTTAATCATTTTTAAGTATATTGGCGTTAAGAACATTCATGTTGTTGGGTAGCTGTCGCCGCCATGCCTCTCTAGAAGCTTTTTATCTGCCCACATTGAAACTACAGACTCGTCAAACACTAACTCCTCATTCCCTTTTCTCCCCTGCTCCTGGCAACAATTGTGATCCTTTCTGTCTCTCTGAATCTGACTAGTCTTACGTACCTCATATAAGTAGAATTATATAGTACCTGTCCTTTTGTAACCGGCTTGTTTGACTTAACATCATGTCCTTAAGGTTCATTTGTATTGTAGCATCTGTCCAAATTTCCTTTCTTTTTATGACTGAGTAATATTCCTCTCTATGTTTCTACCACATTTTGTTTATCCATTAATCCATCTGTAGATACTTGGGTAATTTCCACCTTTTGGTATTATATGAATAATGCCTCTAGGAACATGGATGTACAAATATCTATCTGCTGCTCCCAATTCTCTACTTATTCATAATTTTACTTGTTTCTAACTGTGCTGCTAATTTTTAACTTGTTACTTGCTTTGTTAATTTTCTGGGTACAAATTTGCATCAGTCTTGAACGGTCTGTCTCTTTTTATTTTTGTCAGCCCTGTTATTTTTGCTACAGGATTTTTAGAACATGTATTTTTTTGTGATAGTCAATATAGAAAAAAAAAAAATTGGCCTTCCCAGATGACTCTGGTAAAGAATCTGCCTGCCAGTGCAGGAAACGCAGGAGACATGGGTTCAGTCCCTGGGTCAGAAAGATCCTTGAGAAGGAAATTGCAACCCACTCCAGTATTCTTGCTTGGGAAATCCCATGGACAGAGGAATCTGGTAGGCTATAGTCCATGGGGTCACAAAAAGTCAGGCATGAGTTAGCAACTAAGTATACGCACACATAGGAAAAATGATTGTTTTTGAGGATGAGGCTAGAAATGAGTAAGAAGAGGCACTTCCTGTTCTCCCCGCCATCTGTCAGTTATAATGATGTCATTTTATCAGCCTTCTCATGTGTCTGGCACCTGCCGGCACTGTGCTGGTGTCAGTCTGGATGATGTGGTAATGGCTTTCGATTCCCACCACTCTGCTGAGAGGTAGGATGCCACAGCCAGCGGCTTTTTGACTGCAACTGAGACAGATGGGCTGGGTGACTTTCATCCAGGCCCTGCAAGAATGGGGGCCCTGTGATCCCATGGGCTGTGTATCCGTTTGCCGTTCAGTCACTCAGTTGTAGCCAACTCTTTGCAACCCCATGACCTGCAGCATGCCAGGCTTCCCTATCCTTCAACATCTCCCAGAGCTTGTCAGGTTCATGTCAATCCAGTCAGTGATGCCATCCAACCGTCTCATCCTCTGTCACCCCCTTCTCCTCCTGCCTTCAATCTTTCCCAGCATCAGGGTCTTTTCCAGTGAGTTGGCTTTTTGCATCAGGTGGCCAAAGTTTTGAAGCTTCAACATCAGTCCTTCTTGTGAATATTAAGGATTGATTTCCTTTAGGATTTACTGGCTTGACCTCCTTGCAGATCAATAATCAGCTTCAATAAAAAAAGAAATCAAAATTTCCATCAGGACCTTGCCTTTGCTCAGATGAGTTCTCCAGTCAATAGTTGAAAGTTAATTCTGCATCCCTTTCTTCGTGTCCTGGTTCCTAGTCATCTGCTGAAATAAGCGGTTTGCATTTAAAAAACTGAGCTCTGAAATGTGTAGATGGATGGCTATTTATAGACATTTATTTTTAAATGTATTTGGAAAACGAGTAGATGAATGCTTATGAAGCCCATTAGTTACTTCTGATGTTTTACTATGAAAATGCCAAAGGTTATCAAGGATTTAAGTAATTTCATATTTAGAAGTGCTTGACAGCAACTCATTATCTAATATTAACTTCCACATTATAAAAGTATCTGTTTAAGGCATGACAAATTGAGCATCATGTAGTGGGTTTGATTTGACAGAAGTTGGGCATCTTGAATAGTCTGATGTAGTGACCAGTGTTGTTGAGACGTTCCTGCCCTTCACTCTGGCCTCTGCAGCAGGTAGTGGGTTTCTGACCATTCCCATCACCCTGCCCCAGCATGTGAGGTTTCAGTGAACAGCACACTGCAGGGTCGTGAGGGGGTACCTAGCCCAGTGCCTGGCACAGTGTGCTTCTCCAACCTATATTTGCCAATTCCTTAACCCAGTTTATAGATATTTCAAGATGAGTGGTAGTCTAAATTGTGAAGCCTGGAACATTTCTCTGGTTGAAAACTTCTTGTTGTTGTTTTAAATATCAAATCCTAGCAAAAGTAAAATCCACGAATAGTTTTATTTAATCTTGAAATATTAAGACTAATGTTATTATTAAATGTGCAGATATTAAACTTCTTTATGTTATCAGCAGATGTTAATTTCCCTAAATCTTTTTGGAGTTATTTGGTTGTATTAACTTTTGGAGGTTAGTGTGAAAATGTGAGAATCTTGAATCTTGAAATCCAGCCAGTCAGTCTTTACTGAGTACTTGCCCTGAGTTAAGAGCTCCAGTCAACAAAGGTGCTTTAGGGATTTAAAAAAAAAAAAAAAAAGCGCACTCCCCAAAATGACTGAGAAAGGAGGCTTCCACAAAATGACCTACCCACGTTTCCTTCCTGAGGTTATTTAACCCTGGATAGGAGTATAGGTCTGCGATTAGACTTGGTGCATGTCCTGTACCCCAGGCTAGCTGTGTCTGACAGTTTGGGAAAATTCCATAACCTTCTGTGCCTCAGTGTCCCCATCCGTAGAATGAAAGCAGCAGGCACCCCTTTCGGTTTTGATAACATGGAGGTGAGAGGTGCACACAGGAAACCCGCAGTCCATGCTGACCGCTGTCTTTAGCTCAGCTGACTCTTGGTATAGCTTCGGTGTCCATCTTCCGCTCTCCATTCCTGTGACATACTCAGATAGAAATCAATCAGTGAAGAAGAAATAGTGCATGACATCCCTTATATGTGGAATCTAAGAAATGATACAAATGAACTTACAAAACAGGAAGAGACTCTCAGAGAGGGAATTTATAGTTGCTAGGGAGAAGGATGGGGGGGATGGGATAGTTAGGGAGTTTGGAATAGACATGTACACACTGCTATATTATTATTTTAAATGGACAAACAATGAGGACCTACTATATAGCACATAGAACTCTGCTCAGTGTTGTGTGGCAGACTGGATAGAAGGGGAGTTTAGGGGAGAATGGATATATGTGGCTGAGTCCCTTTGCTCTCTTCCTAAAACTATCACAGCATTGTTAATCGGCTATACCCCAATATAAAATAAAAAGTTAAAAGAAAATATCAGTCTGATCCTGACCAAGAAATGATCCTTGCTTGGTTTTTCAAAGGCTGTGCACGATCTCATCCTTAAGCCCAGGATTACTTTTGAAGGTGGCATGATGGGAACAGCGACCAGCACACAGGATGGCCTTCACAGTCTGGCAGGCAGGAAAGCACCTGGCCCCTTCCACCAGCCTCCTTTGTTCTTTGAGGTTTATTTTAGTCCTCTAAGTCTGATACCTAATGGAAGCCTGGCACGTAAAAATAACTCTCATCTGAGGCAGTTGTAAAACAGCTAGCTCTTTGAAAGTGAGAGAGTCAGGGATGAAGCCTTTGGCTTGATCATCCCCATTATTTTTAGAGAGAAGCCCACCTTCAGGTGCCCACCCATCCTTCCTGGTCCCTGCCCCCTGGGGTTGATCAAGGCCAGCCGGGAGCGTGACCTGAACCCACTTCCCCGCCCGCCTTCCCCTACCAGTGCTCCAGCTTCCTCATTTTGGTCTTTTGCCAGCCGTCTTCCCTGAAGTCATTACTGGTCATTGACCTCTTCCCCAGAAGAATGCTCAAGAGGTCTCTGAACTTGAAACAATTTCCACATTTGCTTTTACACAGTAGGCCGTTCCCTTGTTTGGGCTGGGTGGTCTAGAACCAGGCCATGCAGGGAAATAAGCACCAAGTCACAAAGTGCCTGTGGCTTGTCAAGGAAACAGTCTCTGAGAAGAGTTGGTGTGTGCCAGAGCTCATTACCTGGGGCAGCTGGGTTGTTGGTTCTCAAATTAAGTGCGTGGTTGGACCGTCAAGAGTGAGTTAATAGGATAAGGAGTCGGGGCCCCAAAGTCAGCCAGACTGAGATGGGTCTGATTGAGAATCTAAAACCCACTGTTTCAGCCTAGAGCTCCTGCTGCAGGTGGAACCTTCCTGGCACAGCTGTAGGTAAGCGTGGGTGAGGGTGTGTACTGTACACTGGAGAGATGGGGGTGGAGGAGCCCCGAGGCAGCTGTCACCTGGCATGCTGAGTTCCCCTCCTCTGTTATGCTGAGACAAAGGTGGCCCTAGTGGGCTGCCATCTATGGGGCCGCACAGAGTCGGACACGACTGAAGTGACTTAGCAGTAGCAGCAGCAGGGGCTGGCTGTCATTCACTTTCCATATTGAGACTTGAGCCCACACTGAAGGAGAGTGACAAGCACTCAGACTCGGAATGACTAGTGACATGTTCAGCTGTCTGGTCTAGTGTGCACCGTCCCAGGAGGTGTAGATCTGGGCACTTAAAACCATCTCAGATGCCAGTGCTGGGTCTCTAACCAGACGTGCTTTGTTTTGTGACTTGAGGTTGCACTTTTTTGTTAGTTTGAGGGAGCTTATCCTAGGGACAGATGGTGGCCAGAGACCACAGCCGTTTCTGGCTTGGGAATCCAGGATCCTGTGGCTGTTTGTGACCCCTGCTCCATGCCCTTGAGGATGCACGGGCGGGTTGGGGAGGTCAAGGTTCCGGGCACTGAGACTCTTCCACGTTATCAGAGGCCTGCAGGCTAAAGTGCCTCATCTCTACCAGCTCTGCACAGGCACGTGGGGCTGAGTTGCATGGACAAGAAAGAAGGTGCTGGGCACCCAAGTGTCTCAATTCAGTTCAGTCATTCAGTTGTGTCCGACTCTTTGCGACCCCATAGACTGCAGCACGCCAGGCCTCCCTGTCTATCACCAACTCCCTGAGTGTACTCAAACTCATGTTCATTGAGTTGGTGATGCCATCCAAGCATCTCATCTTCTGTCATCCCCTTCTCCTCCTGCCTTCAGTCTTCAACCCTTTTCTAAAAGCAGAGTGCGTGAGTTTTGCATTGCAGATGTGATACTTATTTTTAAACGCTGTGTGCGAGCAGTGACGCATCCCCTGCCAGCTAATCTGTGTTGTGTAAAAGCACACAAACCACAAATTATTGTTAAAAGGGAAGAAAGCCAAAGAACAGATGTAGTGAACCCCTCATGTCATGTGACTCGAGGGAGAAACTCTGCAAGAGGCATTTCTGAGCAGCAGCAGAGGGAAGACCCACGTGACCAGAATGAACAGGCAGCAGATTCTGCCCACTTGTATTCTCTGGGGTAGCTGACACCTTCCTCTGTCTCTGATTTTCAGGGCACTGATGATGCCCATTTCTGTGTGCGTGTATTCCTTATTGCTCTTTCATTAAAATGAACCACAATAATTGGCTTGTACATGCTGAGAGAAAAAAGTCAGGAGTACAGAGCTTGCAGTATCATCACAAAGGGAACAAATGTGGGACTTGAGTGGGAGAATCATACCAGGCCTGCATCTCAGCACTAGGTGATACTAGGCAGGCCTGGTTTACTAAAGTCAGAGACTGTCATATAAACCAACTCCTCTTATATTAAAAAAAAAAAATTGGTATTAAAATCTAAGAGTAGAAATGATACTCCTTGGGCCAGTAGTAGGACTATGTTGTGTTTCCATGAATGAAATTTGAGACCATCTACATCAATAAACAAAAAACGTGTGTGGGGAATTACTTCTTCCCTGACCAGAGGTCAGGGGCTAGTTGGTCTGCACATTCTTCTGAGGATGAGTGATGCCCTGGTGGGAATGGAAGGCTGTGGCCCAGGATCCCTTCTGTCCCTCAGTTTCCCTCATGGGGCTCAGGTTGCTGGAGGGAGGGTGCCTGGGGAAGGACTGCGGGGCCTGGGCCCTTCGCTCTCCCTCTCCAGATAGTCACAGCCTGGCTCTGCCCAGCCCTGACCCCATCCCTTCTCTGAAGAAACTCCTGGTCCAGTGCAGGAAGCAAGCAGAACACAGCGTTTGAAGTTAGCAGCAGGAATGCTAGTGAGTCTTGGGGTGAATTGGGTGTCAAGAAAGGGTCCCGGAAGAGCTGATGATAAACACCAAGATCCGAAGTGCCCACCAGGAGAAGTTAGACGAAGAAGAGGCCCAGAGCTCCTAAGAAGAGAAAGGTGCAGGGGTGTAGGGTAAGAAGGCAAAGTATGGCTGGAGTACAGAGAGAGAGTCTCAGGGGAAATAGGGAGCAATAAGACTGGGCAGGAAGAAAGGGACCCCTTCAAGCAGGCCTTGAGAGGCCACCCAGAGGTGCGGAGTTACACCCAGGGCAGAGGGACGAATAGAGGAAGGGCAAGAAGACCAAATGAAACTCTGGATTTTTCATGTGTTGATGGAGGTGGCAGATTCCCTCTCCTAGTAGAGAGTGTCTAGAAAAGTTTCAGGGGCTGCAGCTTCTAGAAAGCCTTGCCTTTGGACATTGTGGGATATTGTTTCATGTTCCATAAGGAGCAGTCTTGTTAACGTGAGCCCAGGACTGTGTTTTCTAGGAGGAACTTAGGAATCCAGGCCAACACTGAGTGGATGACCCAGTAGCAGAGCAGCTTTGCTCGTCCTGGTGCACTGTTCTTAATGTTTTTTCCCCAAATCATCATCATCTTCCTCTAAGGTGCCCTTTAGGGCCATATCACAGCACTGGCGGAGCTGACAACAAAATTAAGCCTTGGACACAGCATGAGGGGTTTGGAGAGTTTTGCCTAGAACTTCTGGCTCCACCTGAGTCCTTTGGGCCAAGCAGCCCCCACCAATCCTGAGACTCTCCAGTCCTGATTTATTTTGGGTGGCCTTTGAACTTCATGTTTTAAGTCCTTTTCATTCCAGAAGAATGTGGCTATTTCTGTTTTGAAGTCAAGAAAAGATCTGAATTCATATATGAGGGACCTTCAGGTTTCTGGTTCCATGTAGGAAGATGAGGATGTCTAGAGTGGACATCATTGATTGGGCATGATTTCCAGGCCCTGAGGTCCTCCTTGGCAACAACTTGGGTATATGTGGAGCCAGATCCATCCTTCAGGGTCCAATCCAGGTCCAGGCATGTTAACTACATGTTGAAGGAAGAAATCCTGGAACAATGAATGAGAGAATGAATGCATCAACAAATGAATGCCAGTTCCAACCTGAGGTGCAATTTTCAAGTTGACGATTTTCACCCCAGTGGTTCTTTCACTTGCCTCTCTGTCCATTCCTTGTGGCCCCCTCCAAGGTGAGTATCCCCTGGGGCAGGGGCACCTGACAGGACTTCTCCAGGCCTGGCCCCTCCTGCTGCTACTGTCTTTCTGCAGCTTGTTACTTCTGCATTTCCCTTGCATCAAAACATAAGTCTGAATCACATCCCCCAGAGCTTGTGAAGATTCAGTTAAGATCTTATTCTCATGGGAAGAGCCCCTATGTGGCTTTCCAGGGATACTGTCCTAGCCCAGGGATGGAAAATGGGACAGCCTCTAAGTGACTGTTAGTTCTTACCAGAGCAGCCATCCTCAGTGACCCTCTGCTGAAGGGCCACCTGGGCATCTTTTTAGACGCAGAGTCCCTAGCCCCAGTCTGAGTGAGTCTGACTGAGCCTGGGGTGCCAGCCAGAGGTCAGAATCCCTAACAGAATCCGAGGTGCTTCTGGGTCAAGTGAACAGCAAGGTGGACAGTGCACGTCGTGCTGGGTGGTGGGGTCCCCGGCTGCCTCTGGCCTGGTTTGGGAAGAATGCTGAGAAAGACTGAGGGCAGGAGGAGAAGGGGGAGACAGAGGATGAGATGGTTGGATGGCATCGCTGACTCAATGGACATGAGTTTGAGCAAACTCCAGGAGATAGTGAAGGAGAGGGAAGCCTGGTGTGCTGTAGTTCCTGGGGTCGCAAAGAGTTGGACACAACTTAGCTACTGAACAACCACAGTGACAACCACGAGAAAAGTGAATGAGAGAGGTTGCATCGGGTCCTACATCAGCCCTCCTCATCCTAGCTCAGCCAACTCTTTAGCTTAGAAGTACACATTTTAAACATGTGGGCGCATTATCAGAAATCCATGTATCCCTGTGTGTGCCAGGATTTGTTAGTTGATTCCATTGGTGATTTGGGTGTATCTTTACCTGGTCTCCAGTTACTCAACATAGAAACCCATGTCCCTGGAGACAGCTAAACTTTCTTTTTGAAGCTAATCCTTCCTAATGCCTCAAATGGGACTCCTGATGCAGTGTTTTGCTGACTCATTTCTTCTTTTGCTCATGTCTATCTTCCTTCAGTGATCAGGTATTACTGAGTGTCTGCTCTGCAGGAATCTGACCCAGTCCTGGTGATATAGTGAAGCTCAAGGGGCAGGGCCCCCTTTCCAAGTACTCTAAGCAGGCACCTTGTTTGTGTACAGTGTGAGATGGGAGAGCTAACAGGGCTGGCTTGTTGGAGGGACACTGAGGCCTGACAGACTTTGAGGCAAGAGGAGGGCAGGGGGAAACATGTGATGTGCTCACGAGAGATAAGAGGTGACCCAGAGCTGCCCTGACCCATGGCACCCGGGTCAGAGCCAGGCCTGGTACCCAGCTTCCCTGATGGGATACTGTTCCCTGCTCACCATGAGATTAGGGGTGGATCTGAAAAATGCTTCTCCTCTTAATGACTCACAAGAGAAGCTGAGAAAGACATCCTCTAAATCCTGATGCCTTTAGGAACTGAGTTTGTGATGTCCTCTCCAATTTTAGTTAAAGACCTTTGACAAAATGTACAATGGTGAGCAGGAAACTCTCTGGGTCTGCCCACAAAGTGCAGAGCACTTGAATGCTGTGAGTCAAGGACCTTCTTCCCTGAAGATAAAAAGGAGGCTTCACAAGATTGGACATCCTGCATCCCTTCTCTGTGGGAGCATGCTGGATGCCGTGTCTCATTACGGCATGACTATAAAGCTGATGAGTGCTCTGGTCATGATTGGCTCTTTCCTAGAGGCCCCCATCAGACACATTTTCCTAAGTGCGTGCTCATGGTCACTTGGTGAAGCCCACCACCCCCCTTCCACTGACTTCCTATTGCCTTGTGGTCGGAGAGGGAGGCTGGTAGAATGAGAGTGCCCTGCTGGCTGTGTTGGGAGCTCTCTCTATGAGAGGAAGGACCACAGGACCAGGGATGGGGGCAGTGGGCAGGCAGGGGGAGCCTGCTTGCTGTTGCTCCAAAGCAGAGAAGCACCTTATACATCAGTGAGAGTCTCAGGACACACAGCTTTGTATGCTATCTTTGACTGAATGGTGTCTTTGACTGACATTCCTGCCCAGAATGCAGACTTGTTCTCGGAGGATGGGAGCTTTCTTTTCTCTGACAAATCTTTAAGAAACTTCTCCAAAAGATATAATGTGTTGCCCACACGCAGCACATTCTGCCTCAGACCCATTTATCTAGGTACTGTGCCTCACCAGCCATTTTTCACTGGGTATCAGGAAACTGAGTTGCCTTGATTTTCCAGTGCAAGGACTATCTGAATGATAAGGACTTTTTAGGACGGAGGGTTATCATTATTATCATTGTTATTCAAAGCTCATCACCCTCTCCCTTTAGAATTTTGAAAGAAAGTGTTACTCAGTCTGACTCTTTGAGACCTCATGGACTGTAGCCTACCAGGCTCCTCTCTCTGTGGGATTCTCCAGGCAAGAATACTGGAGTGGGTTGCCATGCCCCCCTCCAGGGGATCTTCCCGATCCAGGGATAGAACCTAGGGCTCCTGCATGGCAGGCAGATTCTTTATCATTTGAACTACCAGGGAAGCCCCTAAGCTTTTCTGATTACTGGCATGGCCCTGGGAGGGAAGTGAGGAGGATGAGGACTTGCTGAGAGATGGGGGGACATTTTGGTTATAGGAAGGGAGGCCTCATGCTTGGGATTAATAGTAAGCAATAATAGTAATGTTTGGGGCTAATAACTCCATGACTTCTGAAAGTTCCAGGACTCTGGACCAGTTTTGTAGAGACTTTGGGGAGAAAACAGAGGTAGAGAGACAGCCTGTCATTGCATAGGCCTGGTTCAGATCCCCATTTTCCCTCTCCTGGTTGGGTGATGGCATCCTCTCTGAGTCTCAGCTGCTGCTTCCCTAAACTGGGACTTATACCCTCTGTCTCAAAGCCATGGTGCCCCCAGAACCCAGAAGGGAGAAGGGAAACTTCCCCTGGGAAGGGAGCTATGCACATCAGAAGGGCCAGAGCCCAGGGGACTGTGATGAGCTCCCCTCACCTGTATAGGGCTGCCCCAGCACATGACACGTGGAGCACCTGGCCCTTCACAGGTGTTTATAAATGACAGCCATTGTTCATCACCTTGTAAATCTTGAGTTCTTAGTGCTGTTTTATCAGATTTGTGGTTTGTTTGTTTGTTTTTTTCCAGCATCATATTTCTTTAAGTGAGCCCAGTTTTGCTCCAGAGTAAGAGCTCAGTTCTAGAAAGAAATGCTCACTTTGGGGAATCATTGCCTGCACGTTGCCTTTTCTAGGTCAGATGCTGTGAGTGTTGGATCTGCCCTTCAGAACAGTCCTGCTGGGAGGTTGACACCGAGGGTGTTTTTGGTTTATGTCTTTGGATTGTTGTTTTGTTACTGAGATTACCAAATTTCCCAAGCTGGATTCATGCCTGAAGCTGTCGTTCAAGGTTTGCTGGAGTCTTCTGTCGCTTGTCTGTTGTGCCAGCTGGTGGTCAAACGTGTACTAGGTTCTTGAGTTCTGTCTGGCTCTCCTCATGGCTCCTCCAGCCCCGCAGCCCTTGAACATGAGCTTGCCCCAGAATCACCTGCAGACATTTGGGCTGTCTCCAGGTAACTCCTCTTGGGGTGGTTATTTGTAGCAAAGGGGAAAGCGGTAACTTTGCAGTGGAAACACGTGCAGACAGCACCAGGCGGGACATAGCAGCCTCAAGTATCTCCCAATATGACGTCCCCCCAGAAAGGTACAACCTCAGTTCTGTGGCATTTTTGCCAAAATGCATGATCCGAATTTAATCACAAGGAAACAGTGAACAAACCCAAATTGAGAGACTTTCTACAGATAACTGGTTAGTACTCTTAAATCTGTCAGAGTCACGAAAGACAAAGACTGTCACAGGTTGGAGTGAACCCAAGGGGTATGATGCACTGTGGGCTCCTAAACTGGAGTGGGAAGGAACCTTAGTGGACACTTGGCAAAATGTGAATATGGTCTATAAAGTACTATAGTTAAAAGTTAAGCTAATAGTATTGGGTCACTTAAGGCCCTGGTTTAGATGATTGCACTGTGTTTCATAAGGTATTAACTTTGGGAGAAGTTGCACGAATGGTCCCGCATCTTTTTCACAACAGGTGTGGAGTAAAGTGCTTGCAGTTTGGAGCTGGAAAGGCCTGTTGCTGCTGCTGCTGCTAAGTCGCTTCAGTTGTGTCCAACTCTGTGCGACCCCATAGACAGCAGCCCACTAGGCTCCCCCGTCCCTGGGATTCTCCAGGCAAGAACATTAGAATGAGGTGCCATTTCCTTCTCCAAAGCAGGAAAGTGAAAAGTGAAAGTGAATTCGCTCAGTCGTGTTCAACTCCTCGCGACCCCATGGACTGCAGCCTACCAGGCTCCTCCATCCATGGGATTTTCCAGGCAAGAGTACTGGAGTGGGATGCCATTGCCTGGTCTGGGTTCAGATCTTGCCTCTGATAACTATTAGCTGAGCAACACAGGGCAGGTTGCATTTCCTGTATGAGCCTGTTTCCTCATCCTCCTGCCACCATTGGAGTTTCTCTGAGGATAAGTGCATGTGCCGTCCACAGTGTGTAACATTCCCTTCCCCAGTGATAAAGAAGGGATTTGTCTTCTTTCCCGCCTTGCAGCCTTTCCCTGACCTGCCCTTTATCTCTTGTCAACCTCCACTGTGCTCCTTCTCATGTGGAATTTTCAGAAACCTACACATGCATTTACACCAAAAGTCTAGAAAGCAGTTTGTTGTTGTTCTGTCGCTATGTTGTGTCCAATTCTTTTTGACCCCGTGGACTGCAGCATGCCAGTCTTCGGGGTTTGCTCAAACTCCTGTCCATTGAAGTCAGTGTTACCTCCTTCTCTTCATGCCTCAGTCTTTCCCAGCATCAGGGTCTTTTCCAGCGAGTTGGCTCTTCGCATCAAGTGGCCAAAGTATTGGAGCTTCAGCATCAGTCCCTCCAATGAATATTCAGGGTTGATTTCCTTTAGGATTGACTAGTTTGATCTTCTTGCTGTCCAAGGGACTCTCAAGAGTCTTCTCCAGCACCACAGCTCAAAAGCATCAATTTCCAGGTTGTAGAGATGAGAACTCTCTGACTGCCTCTTGCTGTTTGAAGCCTGAGGCAGGATTGAGTCCTGGTCCATCCTGCTTCAGAAGCGCTTTTGCCATCTCAGGCATCCTTTAGCATTCTCAGTCAAAGCCTTCTAGACCCTAGGCCAACAGCATTGGCATCACCTGAGAGTTTGTCATGAATGCAGAATCTGAGGCCCTACCCCAGACCCAGAGACTCAGAATCTGCATTTTACCAGGTGATCTGAGATTCAAAAAATCCTCTGCTCGAGGACTTGACATAAAAGGATTGACCTGCAGGAGAGCAGTGCTCCTTGTCTGTATCTACAGGGGGGCTAGATGAGAGTCAATGTGAGAGCTGAGAAATGTGAGATCAGAATAGAAAAATCTTCAGCATACATCATTCCAGGTCCATCCTTGTGTGGAATTCTCTCCCCTAAAGACTTTGGAGGCCTGAGGTCCTGCCAACAGCCTGGGATTCCAGCTGGGGCCTCTACATGGGATAGCCTGGCCAGGGTCTTGCCTGGAAGGGATTGTTTGTTTTCTGTGGGACTTGGGTTTCTTGTTCTGTTTACTCACCTGTGCCAAGCATGCCTGGGGCCTCTACACGGAGGCTGGTGGCATCCAGCTGCAGAGGGTGCCCAGCAGCACAGGCCGCTTCTAAGCGACAGAGGCTTTGTGGCAGCCGGAGTCCTCTCAGCTGGACTCAGGTGCTGTGCAGGCTGTCTTTTAAATGAAGTTAGCCTTTGTTGGATGATGCAGCTTTTAGTGCCTTTAAGTTTAACCACCAGTAGGCTCTACGAGGTGAGACCACCACTAGCCCCATTTTGTAGCCTTGGACTCTGGGACTTAGAAAGGCTAATAGGAGCCTAAGATCATGTGGCTTGTAAGTGGAGCTGAGATTTGAACCCAGAGCTTCCTTCACGCCCAGTTCTTGAACCTTATGTTGTACTGGCCCAGGTTCCCTGCAAGCAGGATGGCCATCCCAGGGCCCTCGCATACACAGCGTGGCGGTGGTGATCCTGCAGTGTCCTTCCTGTCTTTTTGTGCTTGCCCTGGGTGGACCACTTGCCAGGCTCCCTGACTGCACTCTCCAGTAGGGCTGGACATGCTGATGGTCACTCTTGGCACATGGGACAGATACTGGTTTTGCAGTTCCCAGAGAAGGAAGAGTGGCAGGCTGGGAGACCAGGCAGAATGTAGGCAGTCGGTGCTCGGCATCTGCAGCTCCTGTGGCAGGGCTGGGCCAGCGTCCAGGCTCTGCACAGTGCCTTTGAAGTGTGGCCACTTCAGCAAGGCCTGGGGCAGTCAGAGGGTGGGCTGCACCCGGGCGGAAGCAGCTCAGGGCAGCACCACAGGTCGAGGCTGTGCTGTGCAGTCGCTGTGACCCTTCTGTAGTCAGTTTCCTTCCGTGTCTGCCCCCTTTCTAACAGATGAGCAGAGGAAAGTGGAAAACCATCAGAAATTATAAATTAACACCCAGCCAATTTGGCTTATCCTTTCTCCAAGACTCCAGTGAGGGAGAGGCTGGTGTTTTTAAAAATCTGGTTCTCTTTCAGATGCAACTGAAAGGCTCAGAGGTAATTAGCTGTTCCAGAAAGACTGTATCATCACCTTAAAAAGCTACCTCGTGGGAGTAACCATTATCTGTAGTGGGATGGGAACATGGCAATAAAAATAGACTGTGGACCCTCCTCTGTGGGAGCTGAAGAAAACCAGCCTATTAGTTTAAGGAAAATTAGGCAGTGAGCCAAAAGTTACCACTCTCTCACTTTGTAATTTGAAAAAAATCTCACAAAATGAGTACATTTTACTATGAAAATTTAGAGGAGTCAGAAAAGCACAAATAATAAAGAAAAATACCACCTTCGTACCACCATTTGGATGAATTGTTCTGAGCATCTTGGCAAATACACCTCCGATCTCCATCTCTTTTGTTCATGAATGAATGTTTGTATGAAATTGGGATCATGCTGATGTACAGTGTTATAAAGCACTTTTCCCCCCCTCAGTATTGTTTCAGTCTTTCCTTCATGTTATTAAATGCTCTTTTTAGTAGTGAAATGGCTGTATTAGGTAAAGGCATCATAATTCATCTGAGGATGGCAGCAGCCAGGATAAGGATGACCGAGTAGGATTTGTAGAGAATGTGCTTTGTGCTATGCACTATTCTGAGCTCTGTTCTGTTAACTCACTTTGTCATCACACAGTGCTGTGAGATAGATACTCTTGTTATTCCCATTTAGCCTTTGTTTAGCATTTAAGCTTTTCCTTTTAAAAATATATATTTTAGACAACTTTGTACTAAGCATGCATATTTAAGCACACTCTTGGTTACCTGTAGGTTGCTGCTGGTCAGAGTCTGCGTGTTTTCAAGCTCTGATGCCAGTTGCCCATCATCCTAGGATGAGTCTCCACTCTGTCCCTTTTCCTCTTCCCACTCGTTCGGTCTGGAGCCAGTGAATTGGCTCTTCACATCAGGTGGCCAAAGTAATGGAGCTGCAGCATCAGCAAATGTCTACGGATACCTTCCTGGGCACCAGAACCTGTGCTGGACACTGTAGATGTACTGATGAATGGAACCATGGCTCTTTAATCTCAGGAACTGGTGGGAAGACCATTTTGGAATGGTCATTGACTGGGTGGAAGGTTCAGTGTACATCAAGCCAGGAACATTGGTTCAAGCTCAGTTCTGTTCCCACCAGTGGCCTGTACACACAGGTTACCTCTCTGGCTCTCAACTATGCTGATTCTCAGCAGGGAAAGGGTTAGCTGTGCCTGGTGTCCTGGCCCTTAAGGCAGCGCAGGGTGGATAGGGGAAAGGGATGGCAGCTGAACAGGACACACAGACATCATGTTTCATCAGGAGCGAAAGCCGAGAGCAGGGTGGTGGTGGTGTGAGCTCCTGTCACTCATTCCTCTGCTCTTGGGAGATAAACAGTTGGAAAAAATTAACAGTCTTGGACTCCAAAGACTCCTCTCCTTTGAAAACTGTATCGTATGTAAGTCACTGCCCCATGATTATCTTGCGATGAGGAAGACATGTCCCGTATTTCACATGGGAGCCGGGGAGTGGCCTGCAGAGTATTTCTGGCCACTTTTGAGCTTTGCAAGGGAGTTCGAGTTTCATGGGCAATGTGTCTCTTTGATTCTGGGTTCCAGTGCTGTGTGGGGAAGTGTGAAGGCATTTGTCTCAAGTTTGATTTAGAAAACTGAGCTGCAGGTGGAAAGCATGTAATGTGACTCTTTTCCCCCGAATGATGTGGCTTACTCATGTTTCACTTTTGAAAATGGTTAACAAATTCCCAAAGTGAGCAGGTGATTTTATCAGGATGGCAGAGTATATAGTACTTGGAAACCAGTTTTCTAGCTATTTTTTATAGGTTTAACACCTGCAAAGTGGCATTTTCTGCAAAGACGCAACAAGGATAGCAAAGAGTGTAAAAACAAAATTCCATAGAAACTCTTTCTCAGACTCTGGAGTAATGGGGCCACTGACCTAAATCAGAGCAGAAATCCTCCAGTACAATGAGCTCACACTGCCAAGACGGGCTGAATTGCGGCTGTGGCATCCTCCACTCACACGCCGGTCCCATATGCATTCAAGCCCCAGACGACATGCAGCCTGCTGTCTAGAGACAGCCGGGCTGCCCCAGACCCTCCTAGAGAGGGTTTCTGGCTCCAGGACCCTGGCTGAAGGCTGAGTGATAACAAGGCTGTATCCCTGGATGGAGACACTAACTAAAGAATAGAATTTTATCATAAGAATCCCAGGAAATGAGCAGACCCCGTCAAGCTCCAGGGCTAGGTCGGAGAGAACTATTCTTGGTGAACTATCCAAGAAACAGCACAGACTCAAAATACAGTGCCACACGTGGAAGCGTGGCATTTAGTTTTCTGCGAGCACAGTTTTTAAAAAGTAAGAACAGGTGGCATTAATTTTAATTTAACCCAGTAGATCCAAAATAGTAACATTCAACATTTATGTACATAATTAACATCAAAAATACCAATGAGATAGTTTACCTTCTTTTCGTGTGCTCTTTGAAATCCAGTGTGTTTTATACTCAGCGGCACATCTCGCTTTGTAACCATCACATTTCAAGTGCCCAGGAGCAGTATGTGGCTCGTGACTGCTGTCTTGGACAGTGCAGGTGTAGAAGCTGTATCATTCAGCACCTTATGAGTGAGGCCAAAGGGCTGCTAGGGTGCCGTCTGGGCCTGTAATGATCACTGTAGCATTTGGTGTCGAGTCTTTCATAGCATTCTTCTGCCACTGGGGGAGCGGAGTGGGGGGGAAACTTTCAACCTTAATAACTTAAACTGTAGTCTGTAATACTTTCCATTTTCATAGGGCTTTTCCATTACAGGATACTTTAGTACGCTCTCCTAAAACTGTGAGAGAGGCCAGGCAGGAACTATTCCTTTGGCACATGTTTATTAAGGGTATGCTGGGTGCTAGGTCCTGATTGGCAGAAAACTCCTGCCTTCTTGGAGCTCAGATTCCAGTGGAGGGGAAAAGCATCTTGCATCACTGTAGTTAGAACTGCAGTAGGTATGAGCAGGAGCTATGGAAGCACAAGAGAAACACTCTGAATTCTGCCCAAGATGTCAGGGGAGCACTTGAGAGGCGAGAGGTTTGAGCAGAAAGATGGAATGATATCCTTGTTAGGAAGATAAACTGGAGTGTAAGATAGATGCATTCAGAATATCATCCATTTGGATTAGAACCCCTGTACCTGGAATGTCCATTTTACAGCCCAGACAGGTGGCAGGTTAGGTCACCTGCTTGAAATCCTACTAGATGTCCATAGGCGATAGATTCTGCGAGAGTTCGATTAGCTAGTTCTGGAGCAGCTTTGCATCTAAAATGTGTCCCTGGATGTGGTCTTTAGGAAGGTAGGAAATGGTGGGAAGAGCCCGGCCCTGAAACTTAATGATCAACTGACCTCCATTCCATTGTCCTTTCTTGCCTTCAGCTACCATTTTTTTGTTTTGTTTTGAGATCTGACACTAGAACATTTCCTATACGGTTCTGTAAGATCTCTCTGTTAAAAAGTGAAGTTGCTCAGTTGTGTCCAACTCTTTGTGACCCTCTGGACTGTAGCCTGCCAGGGTCCTCCCTCCTTGGGATTTTCCAGGCTAGAATACTGGAGTGGGTTGCTATTTCCTTCTCCAGGGCATCTTCTCAACTCAGGGATGGAACCCCGGTGTCTCACATTGCAGGCAGACTCTTTACCATCTGAGCCACCAGGGAATCCCTTCTGTCTGTTAAAGTTCATGCTTTAAGTGCTGTTGTAGTATTTCTGTTGTAGTTACTGGGGAGTCCTAGGGGAGACAGCACCATTTCTGGATGTTTCCATTCCCAAGCGAACCGACCACCCATCTGGAATTTCAGTGCAAGGATTTTAACCCACACAGGAGCTGGCGCTTGCCTTTTGTCCATACCAGGCCGTTGGCCACCACTCGGGCAAGACAGAGCACCCACACGCCTGCCTGGGGCCTGCTGCCCTCCAGGAATGGTGAGCCTCCTCTGCACTCAGCAGTTTTTATTTTTATCTCATCAGCGTGTTCCTCCTTTTAAAGTGTGAATCCTAGTGACCCGAATGAGCTGTCTGTCTGGGCCTGGGCCAGCAGGCCTAGGTTACTCCAGTTCAAAGGCGGCCCTGGTCTGGGGTGGCAGGGATGGGGGTTCCCAGTGTGACTGGATGGGGCGGGCAGGGAGCCAAAGTGGCCTGCCAGACGGACAAGTTCTCAAACTAGGAGAAGGTTATTCTTGAAGTAAACGAGACCCTGTATTCCTCTCCCTCATCCTCTTCGTAACAGCCCTTTAAAAGAACAAGCAAAGTTTGCAAAATTCCGATGTTAATATTTAGAAACACAAAATCAAGTGGGCATACCTCTTCCAGTTTGGTTGTGGGTGGAATTCAGGCCTGTTGGCTTTGGCATCCACACATGAGACTGCTGAGATTTCATCCATGCTGATGCATCAGAACAGCATGGCTTCAGACTTAGAGGTTGGGCACAGGAGTTGGGGAGTTGCTCTTTCCCTGGAATTGAGTGACGGCTGCCCCAGCTCACCAGGGAGGATGTGGTAGAGTTTTAGAAACAGGAAGACAGAAGGCCTGCCCTACCCACTGCTGGCTCATGGAGCAGGCATGAGTCAGAGGGAAGAAATGTAGTATTTGTGGGCCTCCTATGCTGTACCATGGAGAAGGAAATGGCAACCCACTCCAGTATTCTTGCATGGGAAATCCCATGGACAGAGGAGCCTGGCGGGATACAGTCCATGAGGTTGCAAAGAGTCGGACACAACTGAGCAACTAAACACATACACACACACACATATGCTGTACCAGGACCTGTGTTAAATGAGAGAGGGAGAGAGAGAGAGAGAGACACACACACACACACACACACACACCTGTGTTAAGTGCTTTTCCTCTGGAGAGAGAGAGACACACACACACGCCATACCAGGACCTGTATATACACACACACACACGAGAGAGAGAGAGACACACACACACACTGTACCAGGACCTGTGTACACACACACACACACTGTACCAGGACCTGTGCACACACACATGCTGTACCAGGACCTGTGTACACACACACACAAGTTGTACCAGGACCTGTGTACACACACACACACGCTGTACTAGGACCTGTGTTAAATGCTTTTCCTCTGGAGAGAGAGAGAGAGACACACACACACACACACTCCCTCACACCCACCACCCATACCCATACACCTGTGTTAAGTGCTTTTCCTCTGTAGGCGCATGAATCTCGCACAGCTGTTCTGTGGGCTTATCATTATAGGCGTAGTTTTGCTTCCATAGGGCAGTGGTTCTCCAAGTGTGGTTACTGGACTAGCAGCATCACCTGGGAACTTGTTAGAAATGCAGGTTCTCAGGCCCCGCTCACCGTTTTCAGAATGAGGACTCTGGAGAGGGGCCAAGCTATCTGTGTTTTAACAAGCCCTCCAGGCAAGCCTGATGCACTCTAAAGCTTGGAAGCCTCTACCCCAGAGGTTAAAAACTCAGGCCCAGAGCTAATCTGGGCTCAGACCTCAGCATATGGCTTTTGGAAAGTTGGGCAACCACTCTGCTTTGGTGTTCTCATCTGTAGATTGGAGGTATGAATAGTACCCACTTCACAGGGCTGTGTGGATTACATTAAGGAATATATGGTGAAACTAGGGCAGTGCTGGCACGTGGTGAGCACACCCTGAGTATTTGGTCTCCTTCACTCGGAGTCTGCCGGCTTTGATCCCAGGTCTGCTGAACCTCAAAGCCATCTACTCATTATATTGGACCAGCCGTCCCTTAGAAATCAAGTTCAATTAACCATCACCATGTCTCATTCTGCAAACACTGTAGGCTGCTCTGTAGGCCTGCTGGCCAGGGGGTCTCCTCTCTCTCTGCCAGCTCTAGTTCCTTAGTAGGAGCTGCTTGAACAGGGAGAGAAAGATTTTAAGACTAAGGCCAAATTTAGCATGTGGCTGCCTTTATTGATTAGTGTGTCTGTCTGGATACACGAGGGGTTCTTTCCTCTTGCTGTTGCCGGTTATCAGGCAACTTAGTGTGAATTTCTGAGCCATTCCAGTTACTGGGCTTTAATGGAAGGCTATTAAGAGTGACTGCTTAATGTGGCAAGCCAGAGGAGTTGTGTGGGCTGTACATGTTCAGGGTGGGTTGGCAGGAGGCTGTGTGTGGTTTGTGGCCTTGCCTGGCCTAGGAATTGGTCTGGTGCTGTTGATTTTGGGAAATGTGGGTGGCTGTAGCCACAGGAAAGGGCTGGTTGAGAATCAGTATTTTCTGAATCCTGGCCACATATCTTTCCATTTTATCATGATTAATAGAAGCTTTCAGCCCCATTTTGCAGCTGTGGGAAGGACTGCCATAATGAAGTACCATAGAATGGACAAATTGAACAACAGAATTTGTTTCTTCATGGTTCTGGGAAGTAAAAATCTGAGATCAGAGTGTCAGCAGAGTTGACTTCTGAGGCTCCTCTCTGAGGCTTTTAGACGACTATTGTGTCTTTACATGGTCTCTGTACTCAGCTCTGTCTAAATTTCCTCCTTTTTTTTTTAAGGACGCCTGTTATATTTTATGAGGCTTCCCAAGTGGCACAGTGGTAAAGAATCCACCTGCTAATGCAGGAGATGCAAGAGAGGCAGGTTCATTTTCTTGGATCAGGAGATCTCATAGAGAAGGAAATGACAACTCCTTCCAGTATTCTTGCCTGGGAAATCCTGTGGACAGAGGAGCCTGGCGGGCTGCGCTTATATTTTATCAGGGCCACTCTGCTGGCTTCATTTTAGTGTTACCTTTCTAAAGACCGTTCTTGATTACAGCCACATTCTGAAGTCCTAGGGATTAGGACTTCGGCATCTGGATTTGGGTGGGCTGGAGCACTATCCAACCCGTCACGCCTGGCCTCAGATCATCCATGTGGGTCTTTCAGAATGTGGTGAGGTGACTGAGCTCACTGAGACAAAGAGGAGGGAGGGAGGGAGGGGCTGAGGCATCGTGTGGACAGTGCGGGTTCACCAAGCAGAGGGGCAGCTGGGGGCCAGGCCGGGTGGCGGGGGCATGGAGGGAAGGGAGGCCCCCAGTTTTAGGAGGTGATTGGTTGTAACCATGCAGGCAAGTGACAGTGATGGTTCAGAAATAGGTTGGATCTGGAGGAAAATTTCAACATTTTTACTGATAGATTTTTGAATGACTTGAATATGAGGAAAGATAAACTAGTTCCCTAGTTTCCTGAGAATATAGCATTTTGCAAAGATGATATTTCTGCCAAAGTCAGTGCCTAGAGTGTTTAATGATTCCAATTAAATCCCAGTGGGCTTTGGGGAAGATGACAGAGTGAGTCTAAGATTCTTTTGAAAGGATAAACAGCTGAGAATAGTCAAGACATTTTTTTCATGAAGGAGAGTAATGATATCCCTTCTAGTTTGTTGCCCACGCACTGTCCAGAGTGATCTTTTTAAAGCATGGGTCAGGTCCCATGCGATGGTGTCACGCTGTCACAGGGAATGGAATCCCCCTCTGTGCCGGGCCCTGCGGGCCCTCGGTGGCTGGCTTCCCGAACCTTGCCTCCCGCCCCGCTCTCGCTCACTACGTTTCAGTCACACCGGCTTCCTCCTTGTCTTGGAGAACACCCACCTTCAGCTTCGCTGCTGCCTGCACACAGAACTGTTTCTTTCTGGTCTGGACTGTCTCCTGCCTCACTCTTTCTTTCAACTCAAGTTTATGCTGAAAAAGCACCTCCTTTTCAGGGGAGCCTTCCCTGATCACCCTGTCTAAACCACTCTCTTCCCTGTCATTCACTCTCCTCTGCTTTTACCTGGACTATGTGCTTTATTTACAGCGAGGTGGACTCTCATCCACACTGCCTGCCTTATTGTCCAGCTTTGCCCCTTGCTGCTATGTGGCTATCTGGGTGTCAGTTTTCCTCATCTGTAAAACGGAAATGACACTGCCCATGTCAGGTACTGTTTGGAGGATTAGACTGACACATAAAGTGGCCAACAGCCAAGTACTCTCTGGCTGGCACACAGAGTAAGTATTCATTAAATGTTATTATTACTTGTTCAATGTAGATTTCCCCAGTAGAAAGGGAAAGCAGACAGATGAACGCTTTGCCTAGTTCACTGGTGTATATTCGGTACCCAGAACTGTGCTTGGCACACAGTAGGGGCTTGATAAATGTTTGTTGAGTGAATACATGAAAGCATGATGGTAACACTATTATAAATGCCCAGTAAATAATATAGTGTTTGTGTATGAGTAGAGACAGAGATTAAAGGAGTACAAAGATAAAAGAGTACAGTAATATCCCAAAGCCAATCCTAGCGTTTATGAGAATTTAAAATGGGATGATGGAGCATCACAAATCAGAGGGGAGAAAAGATGGATTATTTAGTAAGTGATTACTTACTAATGCAAATGATTACATCCTCTCCTACAGCGTACACCAAAATAAATTCCGATTTGATGTTTTGAGTTATCTTATTTTCTAGGTAAGAGTTGGTTTTCTAAGACAAAGCACTGGGGGAAAATAGACAGGTGGCTTGCACTGTTTCTACAAATCAACTTCTATATATCATAAGTATTAAAAAAAGTTTATAGTCAATGTAGAAAAATTGCCACATATAACAGGTAACAGTCCTTTACTATATAAATTGTTACTTATGTAAAGATTTAGGGGAAAAACATTAACATCTCAGCATAAAAATTATTCAAAGGGAAAATACAGATGATGCACAGAAGAAATACATGCAGGCATATGGGATGGTGGGTGGGGGGTGGATATTTAACTTCAGTTCAGTTCAGTTGCTCACTCGTGTCTGACTCTTTGTGAGCCCATGAATTGCAGCACTCCAGGCCTCTCTGTCTATCACCAACTCCCAGAGTTCACTCAAACTCACATCCATCGAATCAATGATGCCATCCAGCTATCTCATCCTCTGTTGTCCCCTTTTCCTCCTGCCCCTAGTCCCTCCCAGCATCAGAGTCTTTTCCAATGAGTCACCTCTTCACATGAGGTGGCCAAAGTACTGGAGTTTCAGCTTTAGCATCATTCCTTCCAAATAACACCCAGGGTTGATCTCCTTCAGAATGGACTGGTTGGATCTCCTTGCAGTCCAAGGGACTCTCAAGAGTCTTCTCCAGCACCACAGTTGGAAAGCATCAGTTCTTCAGTTCTCAGCTTTCTTCACAGTCCAACTCTTACATCCATACATGACCACAGGAAAAACCATAGCCTTGACCAGACGGACCTTTGTTGGCAAAGTAATGTCTCTGCTTTTCAGTATGCTATCTAGGTTGGTCATAACTTTCCTTCCAAGGAGTAAGCGTCTTTTAATTTCATGGCTGCAATCACCATCCGCAGTGATTTTGGAGCCCCCCAAAATAAAGTCTGACACTGTTTCCACTGTTTCCCCATCTATTTCTCATGAAGTGATGGGACCGGATGCCATGATCTTCATTTTCTGAAGGTTGAGCTTGAAGCCAATTTTTTCACTCTCTTTTGTCAAGAGACTTTTTAGTTCCTCTTCACTTTCTGCTATAAGGGTGTGTCATCTGCATATGTGAGGTTATTGATATTTCTCCCGGCAATCTTGATTCCAGCTTGTGCTTCTTCCAGCCCAGCGTTTCTCATGATGTACTCTGCATAGAAGTTAAATAAGCAGGGTGACAATATACAGCCTTGACGTACTCCTTTTCCTATTTGGAACCAGTCTGTTCCATGTTCAGTTTGAACTGTTGCTTCCTGACCTGCATATAGATTTTTCAAGAGGCATGTCAAGTGGTCTGGTATTCCTATTTCTTTCAGAATTTTCCAGAGTTTATTGTGAATCCACACTATCAAAGGCTTTGGCATAGTCAAGAAAGCAGAAATATATGTTTTTCTGGAACTCTCTTGCTTTTTTTGATGATCTAGCGGATGTTGGAAATGTGATCTCTGTTTCCTCTGCCTTTTCTAAAACCAGCTGGAATATTTAACTCATTGGTAATCAAAGAAATGGAAAGTACAGTGAGATAGCATTTTTTTCCATTCAGGTTACCCAGCAGAGGTTGTGTTGAGAAAGGTACTTTTCTAAATTGCTGGTAATGGTATACCTGGGTAAAACTTCTCTGGCACAAAGTTTGAAGAGGCTTAACTGTATACATACCTTTTGACCTGGTAAAGTCAACTCTAGAAATCTAACCTAAGGAAATAAGTAGAAATGCATCTGATATACGTAATAATAAAGATAGTCATTATTCATAAATAATAAACATATAGAAAAGATCTACATATACAGTAGAGGAAATAGTGAGTTATGTTACATATACACAGGAAATATTATCCCAGACTTTAAAAATATTGTTTCTGAGGTTAGTTATATATCCAGTCTTAACCAGGACCTTTTTTTCATTATGCTCACTAATGTCCCATTGGCCAAAGCAAGTCATATGACCAAGCCATTGACTCAGGGAGAGCAGACCACACGAGAGGTGACTACCGATAACCACCTGTATAACCATCTACCATATGTATTCAAAATATGATTGCAGTTCCTAAACATAAGACACATAAAGACACATGCACATATGGAAATATGACAGAATGTCACCTGCAGTTATTCTCTAATATCTTACTTTGTGCATTTTCAAAATTTCCTATAATGAGTATATATTTTATTGTCATAAATTTAAAATATATTAATTTTAAAAGAATGGCTGTGGGTTTGGAGATCTTAATATATGATAAAGGGCAGATTCAGGAGAATTATTGGGTGAATAGAATTAACTGGAGTTGGTGACTTTTTAATGATGGATGAGGCTGAGAGTAAGTGGGTTCAAGAATAATATAGCTCAGGCCTTATACTGAATGGTGTCCAACTTGGAGGAAGGGATATAGGATATCTTTGTTGGGGGAAATCTCCTCTAACAAGTTGAATTTGAGGTCCCTCTGTGGCATTGTAGTTAAGAGTCCAGAAGATAATGGAAATATAGAACTGGAGAAAGGAATATCTTTTTGAATTGCTGGTGGTCACTGTGAGAGAGAAAATATGATTGAATTCTTGAGCTCACTAATATTTAAGGCCTTGGCAAAAGCAGTGCCAGACCAGTTCCAACCTATGACACTTCTTCCTTATTCTTTCCTGCCCTAGGCTGAATAACCCCATCCCACCCCCATCGTCTGTGGTCTTGGCACTCTGTTTTTCTCTTTTGGAGCATTCGACTTGTCTGTAATTAAGTGACCACTTGTGCAATTAATTGATCAGTGGAGGTGCCCCCCACTGGATTGTCAGCTGCATGAGAGCAAGGCAGGGTCTGTCTTGTCCACTGTTGTTAATCAGGGTTGCCTGAGATAGGTTTTCCAGGAAGATGAGTGAATGAAAACAGCAAGCAACCCAAAGAGGTAATGGATAAAGATTCAGGGAAGGTGCAGGGCGCCCAGGAGAGTTTCAGGAGAAAAGTTTCAAGGAGAGAGCAGGCGCCAAGTGCCAGTGGCGGTAAGAGACGAAAAAAGAAATCAACGGAGAAAGCAGTGTCAGAGTGGGGCTGCAGTCAGGTCCTGGGGGAAAGGACTGTGATCAGTCATTCGAGCAAAGGTGAACTGTTTGGTCTTGGAAAAGAGGACTGGAAGATCTTCTGAGTGGAAGGATAGTAAGGAGGGAGGGACAAATTTGTCCCTTAGCATCCATGGGACATTGGTTCCAGGAACCCCCGTGGATTCCAAAATTCAAGGATGCTCAAATCTCTTACGTTAAATGGCCTAGCACAGTGGCTACAGTTGGCCTCTGTATCCATAGATACTGGGATTTTCTCAGAGCACTCCTCAAGTCGGTCTGGAGATCTTAGGTGTGAACCATATGAAATTGGCTGTGTTGAAATCTTGATGAAATCAGCATTCTTAGCTATTATACCCTAACTCAGGAGTTCTCAAAGTATGGGTCCCAGTCTGGCAACTGTCTCTCCTGGGAACTTGTTAGAAATGCAAATTCATATTTAAATAGAAGACCCTGGGGTAGGGCTCGGCAATCCATTTTAAGAGCCCTCCAGATGATGTTCACTAAAGCTCGAGAACCACTGCCCTAACCCCCAAACTACAAGCAAGTGGTTGTTGGAAATTAACTTGCTCCCCTGACATTTACACAGGAGCCAGCAACAAAACAACTCCAAAAGCAGGGATGTCTGTTTCCTTACTGCCTACTTTCTGGGAGAATTTTTGAAGCTGTCAACTCAAAACCTGCTTTGGAATTCCCTGAGGTTGGAGAATTGGGCTGATAAGATAGAGGCCCCTGTCTTGCAGAGGCTTCTTCCCTGTTGTGTGGTCAGCAGTTTTTGCTGGGATTCCGGGCAGCTTTCCTGGCCTGACTCTGAGCACAAGTTTCTGAGCCAGCCAGTTAGGGGAGTGGGGGTGGGGAAGGGGAGCCTCCTGGGCCTCCCTGAATTCGCTATTTTAAATTGAAGACAGTGAAGGACCCCAGGGATTACAGACTAGAGGATAAGGTTTCACACCAAGCAGCTGGAATTCATAGCCGCGATGTCCAGGACCTGTAGCTTTGAAAACGTGGTGAGATGCTGTTGTTTAACAAAACCCAGCCTCGGCCCACTGGCCTCCGTCCTTGCCAAGACTCGGCACTATTCTGGGTCATCAAGCTCCTGCTGCACCTTGGAATTCCCCAGAGATGAAAGCTAGGCAGCCCTGATTACTGCTGCTACTTTCAAGAGGCTTGACTTAGCTGCAGCTTGCAGTATGGACACTCAGCAGCTGTTAATTGCTGGAGGCGTAGAGTGGATTTTTCCCTCTTTGTAACTCAGAGGAACAGCTATCCAGACACCAGGCAGATTCTGGTGTTTTGGAGCTTCACTGCCTGGGATTTGTGTTCCAGTCTGTTCTGTGTTGTTGAGCACAGTGTCCTGGGTAGATTCTGAGGAGCTGGAATCTACCCTGTCCCATGTTGGGAATATTCATGGGAGGGAGGCAAGAGCAGATAAGTACCTCCACTGTCCCTGGGAGCTCCCTTTCCCCTCCTGGAAGAACTTTGGGCTTCCCTGCAGAGCACAGACTTGTGTCCAGTCTAAGTTCTTTCTTATTTTGTACACTTGTAAAGGTAAATCTTCCTCTGCTGCCAAAATCACAGGAAAGATGGAAGCACTTGGTTCTAGTTCTAGTTTATTCGTATAATTTTGAGAAAATGACTACATCCAAATACTTTTTTTTCTCTCCACGAGTGGGCTTTAGTTGTACTTTTTTCCCATGAGTGGGCCTCCGTGTAAAATATAGGGGGCAAAACATTGAAAATAATTATTTATCAAGAGTATTTGGAAATCTAAAATTCCTGTACCCACTGCTCTAGTGTCTCCAGAGAAAAATATCCAGCTAACAAAGGACAGGAAGGAGATAGTTGCCGAACTTCAGTTAAGTGACAGAGGTCCTAGTGTTCGTTGTACAGGGCTGCCAAAACTCTCGTGGGCCTTCCGGTGTCACTCATCGGTGCTGGAAGACACTTCCCAGGACTGACACCCCACCGCCCTGTCATTCCCTAGTTCTGATGAAAGAAGAGTTGAAAATGGCCAGTAAAATGGTGGTCAAATAAATGTAAATTTGAGTAGCATTATAACCTTTCCCACCTATTGGATTAGGGAGGATGTGCAGAAATTACCCAGGACAGGGGAGTGGGTTGTAGAACTGCTGATGTAAGTCTAAATCTGCCAAGCAATTTTGCAAAACTTATTTAAAATCTTAAAAATGCACATAGCCCTTAACCTCCTAGAAATTTTTTGTTTGAAACAAAGTTATGCAAAAAGTAGTATGTTCCAAGTTTTTCACCGAACCAGTAATTAGAACAGTAAAAAACTAGAAACAGCCTTGATGTCCAACAAGGATTATTAAATTATAGCATATATCTATATTTATATCTGTATCTATATGTATATCTTTATTACAGTTACATCAGACAGTACTTAATAACATATAATCATATCAATTAATAAAAATTACAATAACATAACAGTTTAAAAATAATAGAAATAACATGATTCCAATTTTATAAACTATATATTTTCACTTTTTTTTAAGTCTAAAAGGATTTATATCAAAATGTTAATGTAATTCCTAGGTGGCAGAATCACATTTCTTTTCTTTTTCTTTACTTTTTATTTTCTAAATTTTCTGCAATAAATATGGGCTTAGTAAATTATTTCTTTTAAAAAATAAAGATTCCTATGAAATATGCCCTCATAATTGCTGCTTTAAACAACTTCATGCGCAGAGCATCTAGCTGGCTGGTTTGCATTACAAGAAGGAATAAACGTTTGCTTTTTACTGATTAATGGGAAGGAGGACATTGTCTCTGACAAAACGCAGAGGTGAATTTCATCTGGCCTAAAAGGAAGAGAAGCCTTTGGTAAGAGGTGAAAGTTCAGCACTGAAAGCCAGATGAGGAATTTTGGCTGGAGCATTAAGCTGGAATCACAGACCCTATGTTGTGTTAGATAACTTTCTGATTTCCAGTATGTTCTGAAAGTGGAAATTTTCTTCTCTTGCACATTCAGTTAATGGCTCTTACCCTCTCCCAGAAAAATGAAACAAGAAACTAACCTCCTGAGACGGTGGCAGTGGCAGTTGAAACAGCAGTAGTTAAGTTTCACTGGGCACAAGTGATGCTGCTTGTTCCTAAGGGTTGGGCGATGGGCTGGAGGGGCCAAGAGCAGAGCCAGGCTCATTTCCTTGTGAAGAGCAGCTGGGGGGATCATTTACACTGAGAATTGTGTGAAAATACCACTCTTCTTGGCTGAAAATATGTGATCAAATGTAAAGTTGGGCTTTAGAAATATTCATTTCATGGTAGCTTGACAGGCTTAGGATGGAAACATTAGATGGTTGAAGAGGAGAGGGTGAGGGTGAATGGTGATGTCATCCAGGTTAGGCATTGCTAACAAAAGGGTCAGAGAAAGCCCCAGACAAAGGCCCTGAAGGAGAAGCATTAATCAGGTCTGCAGTGGAGTTGGAGGCTGGGGTTTCACACTGGCACCTGGGGTCTGCAGGGAGTGGGTCAGTTGAAAGTGAGAGGAAGAATTATTTTGAGGCCAGGTTTTGTGTGAAATAATAGAAATCAAATCATTGAACTGTAACATTACTTTGAAATGTATCTGTAATATTAATATATATATGTGCATATATGAATTGGTAGATGGTTAGGAGGACAAATATGTGAGGAAAGAAATATGGCAAAATGCCAACAGTTGTGGAATGTGGGTGGTAGGTGTGTGAGTCTTCACTGTACAGTTCCATAAACTTCACTGAAGGTTTGGGGGAAAAAAATCATTAAAATATTGGTATCAGAAAGAGCAGCTAGTGGCAAAACCTAAACTCATGACATTTACAGAAAAGATGGGTAACATGGAATCCCACAGGAATCTCCAAATACAAAAACCTGGGATCTAAAAGAGCCCCAAGTCCTTAGTTATTGACCCAGGAGTTGGCCAGCACACATTTAAAATGTGTGTGTATATGTGTGTTACCTCCATACTCACAGGATTTGATACACAGAGAGATCCTACCATGCAAAAGATGAAAATGTCAGAAGGAAGCCTAATGAATCGAAAGGGGAGATAGGAAAACGTGACAAGATCACCCTGGAGACACCTCACATGGTTCTGAACCAGTTGCTAAGAGAAGAGCACAGGGAAGTGGGAGTACAGAGGGAACAGGCTCAGCTACAGCCCGCCTTTTGCCAGGTGAGGCCGTGCGGATGGGGACACCGTCTCCACTGTAGATACTTGATCTGGTTGGTTCATATACCACCCCCTCCGAGCCCACCGCCACCGTGAAAGCCCAGGAATAAACGAAAGGCTTCAGGAAAAGCAGTTGGGGGAAGGTGGCGAAAAGGGTTCCTTCATCCAGGAAAAGCTGTCTTCAAATGATATTTGCTGCATTTTCTGATTGTATTAGCCAGATGTCTCCTTGTGTAAACATGTGTTGAAAAAAACTGAAGGGGAAGCCTCAGGTTCCACGAAGTCCTCAATTCACTTGGATCAGAGAGATGAATGGTAACAACTTGAAAGCCTCCTTGACTTAGGGATGTCTGGACCTGCGTTATCATAACCACTTGGATTAAGAATGATCAGTAAGAACCTCATCCAAGGTCTAAGGCTTCATCTCTTAACAGTCAAATATGACGCTGGGGAGGAAGTTTAGGATGAAATCAGGAGGTACCAGTTGGGGCACTGAGCTGAGTTTGAATGACCACTTTGCTTTTGAGTAGTGAGAGTAAAGATTTTGTTTTGTTCATTACTCTCTCTCTGGTGCCCAGAGTCATGCCTGGCATGTAGTGAGTGCTCAGTAAATATTTGTCGAATGAATAAAAAAAAAAAAAAAGTGAGTCCTTTTAAGTCATATGGACCTGGGCTCAAGTCTCTGTTTCTAACTCTTGTGTGGATCTTACACAAGCCGACTAATCACTTTGAAGCTGCAAAATTGGAGTAGAAATTTCTGCCTCTTCAGTTGAGAATAAAATATCCCAAAGCCAGGAGTAAGAAAAACTAATTTTGTAGTATCCAAATCAAAGAGCCACTGTCTGAGTGCCTCTTTAGTTTTGGGATCTGCAGCTTGTTACCACTGCGTCGTTGAGGAGAAATTTTGAGGTATGAGTGAAACAGAAGAATAAAGCCTTAGCAGAGAACCTGATGTCTGGAAAACACTCAGTTAAAAGCATCCTCTTTCTCGCCTTCATTGGTTCTGTCCACATTTCAGTCTGTTCCTGTGTCTTGCCTTCTAAACTTCCCAGGGATAAAACAGCCCCATCTACTGTAGTTTTCTCTCTCGCTGTTAAACCATGCCATTAATTTCCTAATGGGCTTTCTTGTAGGGCCTCAGACCTTAGATTAGGCCAGATGTTTTAACTTTTTTAGAAAGTGGCATGAAGTAGGCAATTTGCTGCTGCAGAGAAGTGTAGGTTGGAAAAGCCTTTCTGGGTCTCCACCAGGAGCCCCCCTCCCCTCCACTGTCATCTTCAGCCTTTTTCTGTTAGAGTCAGTTGCCTTTGGCAATTCCTGTGGTTTGTGCTTGAGGTGACTTCCAGGGGGCACTGGCCTGATTCCACACAGAGAGCTTCCTGAGAGCCAGGATCTGGGGTGCCTGCCAAGTACTCAAGAGTCTGGAGGCCTGAAGCGCCGGAAGCTTGACTGAACCTGCCTCAGGAAAATGGATTCTCTTTGGGGAACTTCCCTACATGTGGAGGATCCAGAGCCCTGCAGCTTGAGGGGGAGCCTGTCTTCCCATCTGCTGAACCATCCAGTTGCTAAAAATAGGAGACCAGACATCATCTTGCCCTTCAGAGATGCTATCTCTGGAAGCATTTGGCTGTTGCTGAAACCATCTTCCTGTCATCAGAAAGACACAGGCTCCACCCTGGTTCCAGGTGCCCTGTGGCTTGCAGCTCCTCTGATTTCTCCCTGATATACCCATGATGACACATAAAATAACAAAACTCCCAAGTCAGCAAAAAACCAGGGACTGACAAATGCCAGGATCTTGGAAGCGTCAACTGATGATGTCGAGAAGACAGAGCTGGGCCACGGGGCCCTGTCTAGGATGCAGTTGATGACGTGAAGATTCACGGAAAGAAACCCTCAACCCCCCACCCCGCCACGAGAAAAGTCAGAAAGTACTTTACACCTTCTCTGTTATTTAGTTCCTGACGTATGTACTTGAAGTAAATTCTAACTGGTTGCCCCACTCCCCTTGCTCCACACACTTTATTTTTCCTCCTCTCAGCTGCACACCTCAGATGTGGTCTTTTGTAAATTCATCTCTCTTTATCTTTATTACCCCCTATATCCAAGTAGAGAAAGAAACCATGGGAAGAAAACCAGATGGGGAGTAGGGGGAACTGGCAGGATTTCAGTGCATTCTAGTAAGTGTGTTTCCCCAAAGCAAAGTGCTGTAAGGAGGGTGCCCTGGGAGCTGTGCATGTGGGAAAATAGAAAGCTTTCTGTCTTAAGTCTCAGGGAAGGAAATGAACTTTGTTAGAGCAAAGGTTGAGAAGTCTGTATGCAGGTCAAGAAGCAACAGTTAGAACTGGACATAGAACAACAGACTGGTTCCAAATAGGGAAAGCAGTATGTCAAGGCTGTATATTGTCACCCTGCTTATTTAACTTCTATGCAGAGTACATCATGAGAAATGCTGGACTGGAAGAAACACAAGCTGGAATCACGATTGCCGGGAGAAATATCAATCACCTCAGATATGCAGATGACACCACCCTTATGGCAGAAAGTGAAGAGGAGCTAAAAAGCCTTTTGATGAAAGTGAGAGGAGAGTGAAAAAGTTGGCTTAAAGCTCAACATTCAGAAAACGAAGATCATGGCATCTGGTCCCATCACTTCATGGGAAATAGATGGGGAAACAGTGGAAACAGTGTCAGACTTTATTTTGAGGGGCTTCAAAATCACTGCAGATGGTGACTGCAGCCATGAAATTAAAAGACGCTTACTCCTTGGAAGAAAAGTTATGACCAACCTAGATAGCATATTCAAAAGCAGAGACATTACTTTGCTGACTAAGGTCCGTCTAAGATCATGGCATTTGGTCCCATCACTGCATGGGAAATAGATGGGGAAACAGTGGAGACAGTGTCAGACTTTATTTTTTTGGGGTTCCAAAATCACTGCAGATGGTGACTGCAGCCATGAAATTAGAAGACGCTTACTCCTTGGAAAAAAAGTTATGACCAACCTAGAGAGCATATTCAAAAGCAGACATTACTTTGCTGACTAAGGTCCGTCTAGTCAAGGCTATGGTTTTTCCAGTGGTCATGTATGGATGTGAGAGTTGGACTGTGAAGAAGGCTGAGCACCAAAGAATTGATGCTTTTGAAGTGTGGTGTTGGAGAAGACTCTTGAGAGTCCCTTGGACTGCAAGGAGATCCAACCAGTCCATACTGAAGGAGATCAGCCCTGGGATTTCTTTGGAAGGACTGATGCTAAAGCTGAAACTCCAGTACTTTGGACCCCTCATGCAAAGAGTTGACTCATTGGAAAAGATGCTGATGCTGGGAGGGATTGGGGGTAGGAGGAGAAGGGGACGACCAAGGATGAGATGGCTGGATGGCATTATGGACTCGATGGACGTGAGTCTGAGTGAACTCCGAGAGATGGTGATGGACAGGCAGTCCTGGTGTGCTGCAATTCATGAGGTCACAAAGAGTCGGACACAACTGAGTGACTAAACTGAGACAGTATCTATCAAAGCCGCAAACTGACCCTGCAACTCCAAATCTAGGGAGGTAACCCAACACACACACTCTTCAAACATGAAAAATGATGGACATCAACGGTGCTCCTCAGCACCCTCAATTTTTAATACAACAGATTAGAGGTAACATGAATGTTCATTAGTAAGGAACTGATGAATTGAGTGAGGACTCAGCCCTGTGACAGAATAGTTTGCAAGTGTAAGGAAATTTATGGACTTACACAGACTGATCCTCATCACAGTCAGTGGCATCTATAAGCTGCATGATACAATATGTGTGATACCATCTGAGCAGAGAAGGAGGGGAAATAGCACGCATTCATCAGGGTCTGCACTGCATGTCTCTGGAGGAGACACTTTTGGACTGTCTCTGGAGGAGGAATCGGAGAGCCAGAGTCAGGGCTGAAACAGATCTTTGCATATATACCTTCCTGAACATCAGACAGATTTTACTAATCTAAAAAGAGAGAATTATTTTAAAACATTTTTTTGGCTGTGCTGGCACGTGGGATCTTTTTCTTTCAGTTGTGGTGTGTGAACTCTTGCTCTTCCTAGGTGGCTCAGCAGTAAAAAATAATCCACCTGTGATGCAGGAGATACGGAAGCGCAGGTTTGATCCCTGGTTCAGAAAGATTCCCTGGAGAAGGAGATGACAATCCACTCCAGTATTTTTTCCTGGGAAACTGCATGGACAGAGGAACCTGGCAGGCTACAGTCCATAGGGTCAGGCTACAGATCATGGGGTCACAAAACAGTTGGATGCGACTAAGTGACTGAACAACAACGTGAACTCTGAAGTTGCATCACGTGGGACCCAGCTCCCTGACTAGGGATTGAACCCAGGCCCCTGGCACTGGGAGTGCGGCGTCTCAGCCACGGACCACCAGGAAGTCCCCAAATAAGAGAGACTTTCTTTACACGCCTGAGGCCCAGGGCGGCAGGCAGAGGTGACCTGGCCCCAGAGATACCCCTCCCCCGTTTTTGCCTTGTGTCCGCCGCCCTCGAGTGCGAGCTGGCCCTCCTGACTTCCTTCTGGTGACCAGAGCACAACGCAGCCACGAGACGTCACTTCCTCGACTGGGTGACACAGAGGCTGCGGCTTCCACCCTGCTCGCTCCCCTCCCTGCCCACCGCCTTCTCCCCGGCTCGCCTGAAAGAACACCAGCTGCCAAGTGGTGAGCTGCCGGGTGGAGAGAGGCCCACTCGGCCGGCACTGTTGTCTCCAGGAAACAGCCTCTGAGAGGGATGGAGGTAGATCGTTGGTGAGCCCAGCAATCGAGGTAACGGCAAGGCTGGCCTAGACCCTGATGGCAGCTTTGAGAAACCCTGAGTGGAAGGAGCCAGCTAAGCTGTGCCCAGACTCCTGACCTGCAAGAACCCTGAGGTAGGTGGGTTGGGTGTCATTTGTTACGCAGCAGGAGCGATCGAACGCAGCCGCACCTAGAGAGGCACGGTGACAGGCTGGGGCTCTCACCGGGGCGTCTGACGGTTCCTCAGGGCCTCCTTCTTCAGGAGCTCCAGCCGCTGGGGTGAGCAGAAACACGGGTACGCAGCACCACTCTTCAGCAGGGCTTCAGCGGCCTGGGCGTAGAGCGCAAGCCGCTGAGACTGAAGGTAGGGCCCAGCAGGCCCTCCGCGCCGGGGGCTCTCGTCTGGGGGAACGCCTGGAACACAGGCAGAGGGCAATCACCAAACAACAACGACCCCGAGGACGTGGCACCGCTTCCCAGGCAAGCGTTCCACACAGCCCGGTGGCGGTGGGGTCAGTCGCTCAGTTGTGTCCGGCTCTGCGACCCCACAGGCTGTAACCCGCCAGGCTCTTCTGTCCGTGGGATTCTCCAGGCAAGAATACCAGAGTGGGTCCCTTCTCCAGGGGGATCTTCCCACCCCAGGGATCAACCTGGGTCTCCCGCGTTGCAGGCGGAGTCTTTACCATCCGAGCCACCAGGGAAGCAGTTCTCACACAATGCAGAGCTTTTAATCCTCCCACAATCCGTGAGGCTGGCACTCTTACCATTTCCCCTTCCAGATGAAGAAGCAAAGCACAGAGGGATTAACGCTGAAGATCACGAGGCTGGTGGGCAAGCAGTTGGATGGAGGAGCACCCGCTCCACGATCCACACCCTCTTTGGCATATCCTCTCCCTCTATCCTTGCCCCAAAGAGTGACAAACCAGGCCTGCCCTGGCACAGCAGACTCAGGAGAAGCAGTGTTGTCCAGGGACAGCTGGTCCAGCCCAGCTGGACTCCTGGCTAGGCCCCTAACTACTGTGATGAAGGGTGGTGTCGTGAACCTGTGAGGCCGCTTTTATATTCTGTGATCACCGTTAAGGCTCCAAACCACCCAACCTGGTAGGTGCTGTTGTGAACCCCATTCAGAAAGGAGGACACAGGAGCACCAAGAGGCTGTGTCACATCACCTGGTCAAGGACAAGTGGGCACAACAACATTCAAAGCCAAGCTAGCTGGTCCCAGGCAAATGCTCTTAATCACTCTGTGGACTGCCTCTTGCATTCCTTAGCTCTCCTAACCCTTGGTTTCCTCCTCTGAAAAGTGGAGCTAAGAGTCTACTGTGCAGAGTGACTAAGACTTAAATGCATCAGTGCTCACCTTAGCCCAATGGCTTGCATGTAGAACATGAAAGCTACAACATACGCTGTTAGATCAAACGTGATCCATTATAAGCCCAAACTCTAATCCAAGGTCTGGTTTCCACAGGTCACAAAGGATAGATTTCACTTACAAATGCTTCTGCAGAGGGGACACAGAAGAACTAGATGATGGTGTTTCTGCCCTCAGAGGGCTTTCAAATGAATTAGGAAGCTAAGGACAGAGTTAATCCTGCACACTCGATGTCCCAGAGTCTCTGGAGGTAGAGGGGCCTGGGTGCAAAGGCACTGGCCAGCTCTAAGGCCAGGCAAGCACCTTTGGGATCAAACCTGGGTCTCCCGCGTTGCAGGCGGAGTCTTTACCATCCGAGCCACCAGGGAAGCAGTTCTCACACAATGCAGAGCTTTTAATCCTCCCACAATCCGTGAGGCTGGCACTCTTACCATTTCCCCTTCCAGATGAAGAAGCAAAGCACAGAGGGATTAACGCTGAAGATCACGAGGCTGGTGGGCAAGCAGTTGGATGGAGGAGCACCCGCTCCACGATCCACACCCTCTTTGGCATATCCTCTCCCTCTATCCTTGCCCCAAAGAGTGACAAACCAGGCCTGCCCTGGCACAGCAGACTCAGGAGAAGCAGTGTTGTCCAGGGACAGCTGGTCCAGCCCAGCTGGACTCCTGGCTAGGCCCCTAACTACTGTGATGAAGGGTGGTGTCGTGAACCTGTGAGGCCGCTTTTATATTCTGTGATCACCGTTAAGGCTCCAAACCACCCAACCTGGTAGGTGCTGTTGTGAACCCCATTCAGAAAGGAGGACACAGGAGCACCAAGAGGCTGTGTCACATCACCTGGTCAAGGACAAGTGGGCACAACAACATTCAAAGCCAAGCTAGCTGGTCCCAGGCAAATGCTCTTAATCACTCTGTGGACTGCCTCTTGCATTCCTTAGCTCTCCTAACCCTTGGTTTCCTCCTCTGAAAAGTGGAGCTAAGAGTCTACTGTGCAGAGTGACTAAGACTTAAATGCATCAGTGCTCACCTTAGCCCAATGGCTTGCATGTAGAACATGAAAGCTACAACATACGCTGTTAGATCAAACGTGATCCATTATAAGCCCAAACTCTAATCCAAGGTCTGGTTTCCACAGGTCACAAAGGATAGATTTCACTTACAAATGCTTCTGCAGAGGGGACACAGAAGAACTAGATGATGGTGTTTCTGCCCTCAGAGGGCTTTCAAATGAATTAGGAAGCTAAGGACAGAGTTAATCCTGCACACTCGATGTCCCAGAGTCTCTGGAGGTAGAGGGGCCTGGGTGCAAAGGCACTGGCCAGCTCTAAGGCCAGGCAAGACACCTTCCAGAGCCTTGGTTTCCTCTTTTGAAACAAGGAAACAAACGTTTACTTAGGTTTCCCTGGTGGCTCAAATCATAAAGAGCATGCCTACAATGGAGGAGACCTGGGTTCGATCCCTGAGTTGGGAAGATCCCCTGCAAAAGGAAATGGCAACCCACTCCAGTATTCTTGCCTGGAGAATCCCATGGATGGAGGAGCCGGCTACAGTTCATGGGGTAGCAAAGAGTCAGACATGACTGACTGACAAACACGTTAACATGCAAACATTTACTTTCTCCTGAGGGTCATCATGAAGCCAGAATAAGACAGCCTATGGGAAGGCTTGGCGCCCTGCCTGGCATATCTCAGCTCTCAGTAGGTCCCGGCTACCAGTATCATTGGTTCTGTTGATAGTGATATTGCTTCATTTGTCAGAGAAGTGGGGCTGGGTTACGTACATCTGGGGTTCCTTCTTGATCTAATGTTAGCATGTCCAACATTTGGTATATGCTCCAGGGTTTAAGAGAGACTCCACTAGATGCACATAAAAAATAGTATGTAAATGTTCATAGAAATTTGACTCATTATATCCAAAATGGAGAAACAATCTAAATGCCCAACTACTGATGATGAATAAGCAAACAGTGGTATCTCCACATAATGAACATCGTTTAGTCATAAAAAAGAAAGAATTCATTCATGCTACAACATACATGCCGCCAACAGCCCCTTCAGGGATCACAGCCTTGTCCTGGAGAAGGGGCATGTGTACCTCAATGAAGTTCTGAGCCAGGCCCTGCAGGACCACCCAAGACAGACAGGTCACAGTGGAGAATTCTGACAAAACGTGGGCTACGGGAAGAGGAAATGGCAATCCACTCCAGTGTTCTTGCCATGAGAACCCCATGAGTGATATGAAAAGTCAAAAAAATGATACCTCACCCCACCTCCAAGTCGGTAAGTGTCCGATATGCTATTGGAGAAGAGTGGAGGGCAATTACTAACAGCTCCAGAAACAATGAACCAGCTGGGCCAAAGCGGAAACGATGCTCAGCTGTGGATGTGTCTGGTGGTGAGGTGGTGAAAATCAAGTCTGATGTTGTAAAGAACAATACTGCAGAGGAACCTGGAATGTCAGGTCCATGAATCAAGATAAATTGGATGAGGTCAGGCAAGAGATGTCAGAGTGAACATCAGCATCTTTAGGAATCAGTGAAGAAAATGGATGGGAATGGGTGAATTTAATTTAGATAACCATTTTATCTACTACTGTGGGCAAGAATCCCTTAAAAGAAATAGTGTAGCCCTCATAGTCAACGAAAAAGAAAGAAATGCAGTACTTGAGTATAATCTCAGAAATGCCAGAATGGTCTTGGTTTGTTTCCAAGGCAAACCACGCAACATACAGTAAATCCAAGTGTACGCCCCAACCACTGATGCCAAAGAAGCTGATCAGTTCTATGAAGACCTACACATCTTCTAGGACAAAAACCAAAAAAAGATGTCCTTTTCATCATTGGAGATTGGAAGGCCAAAGTAGGAATTAAGGAGATATCCAGAATAACAGGCAAGTTTTCTTTCAGAGTACAAAAATGAATCAGGGCTAACACTAACAGAGTTTTGTCAAGAGAACATGCTGATTACAGCAAACACCCTCTTCCAACAACCCAAGAGACGATTTTACACTTGGACATCACCAGATGGTCAATACCGAAATCAGACTGATTATGTTCTTTGCAGCCAAAGATGAAAAAGCTCTATACGTCAGAAAAAAACAAGACCTGGAGCTGACTGTGGCTCAGATCATGAGCTCCTTATTGCAAAATTCAGGGTTAAATTGAAGAAAACAGGAAAAACCTCTAGGCTTTTTGTTATTGTTTTCAGTCGCCAAGCCGTCTGACTCTCTGCGACTGCAGCATGTAAATCTTCCCTGTCCCTCACCATCTCACCATGTCCATTGAATCAGTGATCCCATTCAACCATCTCATCCTCTGTTGCCCTTTCCTGCTTCTGCCTTCAATCTTTCCCACCATCAGGGTCTTTCCCCATAAGTCAGCTCTTTGCATCAGGTGGCCAGAGTATTGGAGCTTCAGCTTCAGCATCAGTCCTTCCAGAGAGTATTCAGGGTTGATTTCCTTTAAGAGCGACTGGTCTGATCTCCTTGCTTTTCAAGAGACTCTCAAGAGTCTTCTCCACACCACAGTCCAAATGCATTGATTCTTCGGCACTCTGCCTTCTTTATGGTACAGCTGTCACATCCGTACATGACAACTGGAAAGACCATAGCCTTGACTGTACGGTCTTTGTTAGCAAAGTGACGTCTCTCTAAGTTTGTCATAGCTTTTCTGCCAAGAAGCAATTGTCTTCTAATTTCATGGCCGCTGTCACCATCTGCAGGGATTCTGGAGCGCAAGAAGAGGAAATCTGTCACTACTTCCACGTTTCCCCCATCTATTTGCCATGAAGTGATGAGACTGGATGCCATGATCGAATTGTTTTCAATATAATATTTAGTTTTAAGCTGGCTTTTTCACTCTTCTCCTTCACCCTCATCAAGAGGCTGTTTAGTTCCTCTTCACTTTCTGCCATTAGAGTGACATTATCCTCATACTGAAGTTGTTAATATTTCTCCCAGCAATCTTGATTCTAGTGTGTTAACTCACCAGTTCAACATTTTGCATCATATGCTCTGTGTATAGATTAAACAGGGTGACAATAAATAGCTTTGTTGTACTTCTTTCTCAATCCTGAACCAGTCAGTTGTTCCTTACAGTGTTCTAACTTGCTTCCTGACCCACACAGAGGTTTCTCAGGAGACACGTAAGAAAGTCTGGTATTCCCATCTCCTTAAGAGTTTTCCACACTTTGTGATAGTCCACACAGTCAAAGCAGAGAAGGCAATGGCACCCCACTCCAGTACTTTTGCCTGGAAAATCCCATGGACAGAGGAGCCTGGTAGGCTGTGTCCACAGGGTCTCGAAGAGTCGGACACGACTGAGCAACTTCTCTTTCAATTTTCACTTTCATGCACTGGAGAAGGAAATGGCAACCCACTCCAGTGTTCTTGCCTGGAGAATCCCAGGGACGGGGGAGCCTGGTGGGCTGCCGTCTATGGGGTCGCACAGAGTTGGACACGACTGAAGTGACTTAGCAGCAGCAGCACACAGTCAAAGGCTTTAGCATAGTCAATGAAACAGAGGTAGACGTTTTTCTGGAATTCCCTGGCTTTCTCCTTGATTCAGCGAATGTTGGCAATTTGATCTCTGGTTCCTGTGCCTTTTCTGAACCCAGCCTGAACATCTAGAAGTTCTTGGTTCACATAATGCTGAAGTCTACCTTGAGGATTTTGAGGATAACCTTACTAGCATGGGAGATGAGTGCAACTGTCTGGTGGTCTGAACATTCTTTAGCACTGCCCTTCTGGGGAACTAGGATGAGTACTGACCTTTTCCAGTCCTGTGGCCATTGTTGGGTTTTCCAAATTTGCTGACATATTCATTGTAGCACTTTAATAGCATCATCTTTTAGGAAGTTAAATAGCTCTGCAGAAATTCCATTGCCTCCATAGCTTTATTGGCAGCAGTGGTTCCAAAGACCCACTTGACTTCACACTCCAGGATGTCTGGCTCTAGGTGAGTGAGGGAATACTCCATTATGGTTATCTGGGTCATTAAGATCTTTTTTGTAGAGTTCTGTGTATTCTTTCCATCTTTTCTTGATTGCCTCTGCTTCTATTACGTCTTTACCGTTTCCGTCCTTTATTGTGCCTATCTTGGGATGATTTAGGTATGACCTAATTCAAATCCCTTATGATTATACAGTGGAGGTGATGAATAGATTCAAGGCATTAGATCTAGTAGACAGAGTGCTTGAAGAACTAGGGATGGATGTTCCTAACACTGTACAGGAGGCGGTGACCAAAACCATCCCAAGGAAAAAGAAACGTAAGAAGGCAAAGTGGTTTTCTGAGGAGGTTTTACAAACACCTGAGGAAAGAAGACAAGCAAAAGGCAAGGGAGAAAGGGAAGATAAGTCCAACTGAATGCAGAATTCCAGAGAAGAGCAAGGAGACATACGGAGGCCTTCTTAAATGAATGACGCAAAGAAATAGAGGAAAACAATAGAATGGGAAAGACTAGAGATCTCTTCAAGAAAATTGGAGATATCAAAAGAATGTTTCATGAAGGATGGGGACAATAAAGGACAGAAACAGTAAGGACCTAACAGAAGGAGTAGAGATTAAGAAGAGGTGGTAAGAATACACAGGAGATTTATACAAAAAGGTCTTAATGATCTGGATAACCACGATGGTATCTAGGTCACTCACCTAGAGCCAGACATCGAGTGTGAAGTCAAGTGGGCCTTAGGAAGCGTTACTACAAATAAAGCTTGTGGAGGTGACAGAATTTCAGCTGAGCTATTCAGAATCCTAAAAAATGATGCCATTAAAATGCTATATTCAATATGACAGCAAATTTGGAAAACTCAGCAGTGGCCACAGGACTGGAAAAGGTCAGTTTTCATTCCGATGCCAAAAAAAGGCAATGCCAAAGAATATTCACACTACCACATAATTGTGGTCATTTCATGTGCTAGCAAGGTTATGCTGAAAATCCTTCAAGCTAGGCTTCAGCCTAGCTTTACCATCTGGCAGCTAAGACAGTAAAGAATCTGCCTACAATGCAGGAGACCCAGGTTCAATCCCTGGGTTGCGAAGATCCCCTAGAGAGAGAACTGGCAACCCACTTCAGTATTCTTGCCTGGAGAATTCCATAGACAGAGAAGCCTGGCAAGCTAAATTCCACAGGGTCACAAAGAGTTGGACACAACTGAGCAAATAAGCAACAGCAGGCTTCAGTAGTATGTGAAACAAGAACTTCCAGATGTATTAATACAAGCTGGGTTTAGAAAAGGCAGAGGAAACAGAGATCAAATTGCCAGTACTCATTAGATCATAGAGATAGCACGGGAATTCAGAAAAAACATCTTCTTCGGCTTCACTGACTATGCTAAAGCCTTTAACTGTTGTGGATCACAACAAACTATAGAAAATTCTTAAAGTGATGGGAACACCAGACCACCTGACTTGTCTCCTGAGAAATGTGTATGAGGGTCAAGAACCAATAGTTAGAACTGGACATGGAAAAACACACTGGTTTCAGACTGGGAAAGGAGTATGTCAAGGCTGTATATTGTCACCCTGCTTGTTTAACTTATACGCAGAGTACATCATGTGAAATGCCAGGCTGGATGAATCACAAGCTGGAATCAAGATTGCCAGGAGAAATATCGACAACCTCAGATACACAGATACCACTCTAACGGCAGAAAGTGAAAAGGAACTAAAGAGTCTCTTAATGAGGATGAAAGAGGAGAGTGAAAAAGCTGGCTTGAAACTCAGCATTCACAAAACTAAAATCATGCCATTTGGACCAGATGGCCATCACGTCATGGCAAATAGAAGGGGAAAAAGTGAAAGCAGTGAAGATTTTTATTTTCTTGGGCCCCAAAATCACAGTGGATGGTGACTGTAGCCATGAAATTAAAAGACACTTGCTTCTTGGAAGGAGAGTTATGACAAACCTAGATGGTGTATCAAAAAGCAAAGATATCACTTTGCCAACAAAGATCCATATAGTCAAAGCTATGGTTTTCCAGTAGTCATGTATGGTTGTGAGAACTGGACACTAAAGAAGGCTGGTGATAGTGGTTTAGTCACTCACTTGAGTCCAACTCTTGCCTGCCAGGCTCCACTGTCCAGTATTCTTGCCTGGAGTGGGTTGGCATTTACTTCTCCAAGGGATCTTCCTGACTCAGGGGTCACACCTGGGTCTCCTGCACTGCAGGCAGATTCTTTACTGACTAAGCCAAGAGGGAAGCCCAGAAGGCTGAATGACAAAGAATCAATGCTTTTGAACTGTGGTGCTAGAGAAGACTCATTAGAGTCCCCTGGACTGCAAGGAGATCAAACCAGTCAATTCTAAAGGACATCACCCCAGAATACTCATTGGAAGGACTGATGCTAAAGGTGAAGCTCCAATACTTTGGCCACCTTAGGTGAAGAGGTGACTCACTCGAAAAGACCCAGATGCTGGGAAGACTGAAGACCAAAGCAGATGTGGGTGGCAGAGGCTGAGATGGTTAGCCAGAGTCACTGACTTGATGCCCATGAATCTGAGCAACTCTGGGAGATATTGGAGGGTAGGGGACCTGGAGTGCTGCAGTTCATGTAGTCACAACAACAGAGTGATGAAAGGAGTATGTCAAGGCTGTATATTGTCACCCTGCTTGTTTAACTTATACGCAGAGTACATCATGTGAAATGCCAGGCTGGATGAATCACAAGCTGGAATCAAGATTGCCAGGAGAAATATCGACAACCTCAGATACACAGATACCACTCTAACGGCAGAAAGTGAAAAGGAACTAAAGAGTCTCTTAATGAGGATGAAAGAGGAGAGTGAAAAAGCTGGCTTGAAACTCAGCATTCACAAAACTAAAATCATGCCATTTGGACCAGATGGCCATCACGTCATGGCAAATAGAAGGGGAAAAAGTGAAAGCAGTGAAGATTTTTATTTTCTTGGGCCCCAAAATCACAGTGGATGGTGACTGTAGCCATGAAATTAAAAGACACTTGCTTCTTGGAAGGAGAGTTATGACAAACCTAGATGGTGTATCAAAAAGCAAAGATATCACTTTGCCAACAAAGATCCATATAGTCAAAGCTATGGTTTTCCAGTAGTCATGTATGGTTGTGAGAACTGGACACTAAAGAAGGCTGGTGATAGTGGTTTAGTCACTCACTTGAGTCCAACTCTTGCCTGCCAGGCTCCACTGTCCAGTATTCTTGCCTGGAGTGGGTTGGCATTTACTTCTCCAAGGGATCTTCCTGACTCAGGGGTCACACCTGGGTCTCCTGCACTGCAGGCAGATTCTTTACTGCTAAGCCAAGAGGGAAGCCCAGAAGGCTGAATGACAAAGAATCAATGCTTTTGAACTGTGGTGCTAGAGAAGACTCATTAGAGTCCCCTGGGCTGCAAGGAGATCAAACCAGTCAATTCTAAAGGACATCACCCCAGAATACTCATTGGAAGGACTGATGCTAAAGGTGAAGCTCCAATACTTTGGCCACCTTAGGTGAAGAGGTGACTCACTCGAAAAGACCCAGATGCTGGGAAGACTGAAGACCAAAGCAGATGTGGGTGGCAGAGGCTGAGATGGTTAGCCAGAGTCACTGACTTGATGCCCATGAATCTGAGCAACTCTGGGAGATATTGGAGGGTAGGGGACCTGGAGTGCTGCAGTTCATGTAGTCACAACAACAGAGTGATTGAACAACAACATACATGGACCTTATGCTAAGTATAAGCCAGTCATAAAATGAAATGTCTCAAACGGGCAAATCATACAGACTGATGTTAGTGGTTGCCACTGGCAGGAGGGAAGGAAGAACAGGGAGTGCCTGCTAACTGGTTTGCAGTTTTGAGTTGATGGGAATGTTCTAGAATTAGAAGGGTGATGCACAATGCAGTGAATATACTGAAGACCACTTTGAAATGGTGAATTTCATGTTATATAAATTACAGGTCGACTGCTGAAGCAAGAACATCCAGAAATTACCCACCTGAGGTGTGGATCCCTGCCCGCTTTGGTCATACCCTTGGGCCGAGCTGACGGCTCTAAGAGGCTGGACGCATCAGTCTTGCTCATCCCAGCACCCCTGTGCTAGCACAGTCTGTGGGACGTGGAGCATGTGCTCCACACGTGGCCAATCATGATCTCTTGCCCATCACTGTGTCCTCATGTCACATTTCCAAGTCCTCTGGTCTCCTTGGGCTTCCTTGATAGCTCAGTTGGTAGAGAATCCGTTTGTAATGCAGGAGACCCTAGTTCGATTCTTGGGTCGGGAAGATCCACTAGAGAAGGGATAGGCTACCCACTCCAGTATTCTTGGGCTTCCCTTGTGGCTCAGCTGGTAAAGAAGCCGCCTGGAATGCAGGAGACCTGGGTTTGATCCCTGGGTTGGGAAGATCCCCTGGAGAAGCGAAAAACTACCCACTCCAGTATTCTGGCCTGGAGAATTCCATGGACTATACAATATATGGGATCACAAAGAGTCAGACATGACTGAGCGACTTTCACTTCTGCTCGTCTCCTCACTGTTCTTGGGCCACTCTGGCTTCCTTGCTGCTCCTCAAATATGCCCAGCACTAAGCTTCTGTAGGGCCTTACATCTGCTACTCCCTGGGCTTTGAGCTTTCTCTCCCTAGGCAACCACGGCGGCAGCTTCTCACTTTGTGCAAGTTTCTGCACTCCTGTCTAGCTCTTGGGGAAGTCTGTCCTATCTCAAAGAGCAGCTACCCCTCCCTGCTGGTTTGCTCACCTGCTACCCCTTTCTCTACAGCACTTATCACTGCTTCCTATCAGGGTAAGGATGAACTCACCTGTGGTATTTTTTTTTGCCCTACCACCTGGCATATAGCATCTTAGTTCCATGACCAGGGATAGAACCCATGCCCCTGGCACTAGAAACTTGGAGTCTTAACCACTGGACCACCAGGGAAGTCCCTAGAATTCAGTTTTTTTTTTAAGTCTGTCTTCCCCTATTTACTGAGGGCAGGGTCTTGGTTTTACGCTTGAATACTACCCAGACCACAGTAAGTGACCTTGGTGCATGAATTCTTTCACTCAGCTAATCTCGACTGAGTTTCTGCTACAATCTTCTACAGTCGAGGACAGAAATGAAATCAGTTTTTGCTCTTCAGTAACCCAGAGTTTAGTTAATGATTTATCTGAGATTAGGGCACACGTTGTCGAGACAGTCTTGGAGTTTTGGGCCTTTTCCCTTAGGGAGCTTAAGTAGTCATACCTATTCTGAGAGGTAGGCAGCAACCGACCTGGGGAGCATACACACACTCCTCTTTGTCCTCCCCGAGCTTAGCTGGCTTCAGAATTAAACTTCCCACAGGGAGACTGACTTAAGAGGCTGCTCACCTGCTACCCCTTTCTCTACAGCACTTATCACTGCTTCCTATCAGGGTAAGGATGAACTCACCTGTGGTATTTTTTTTTGCCCTACCACCTGGCATATAGCATCTTAGTTCCATGACCAGGGATAGAACCCATGCCCCTGGCACTAGAAACTTGGAGTCTTAACCACTGGACCACCAGGGAAGTCCCTAGAATTCAGTTTTTTTTTTAAGTCTGTCTTCCCCTATTTACTGAGGGCAGGGTCTTGGTTTTACGCTTGAATACTACCCAGACCACAGTAAGTGACCTTGGTGCATGAATTCTTTCACTCAGCTAATCTCGACTGAGTTTCTGCTACAATCTTCTACAGTCGAGGACAGAAATGAAATCAGTTTTTGCTCTTCAGTAACCCAGAGTTTAGTTAATGATTTATCTGAGATTAGGGCACACGTTGTCGAGACAGTCTTGGAGTTTTGGGCCTTTTCCCTTAGGGAGCTTAAGTAGTCATACCTATTCTGAGAGGTAGGCAGCAACCGACCTGGGGAGCATACACACACTCCTCTTTGTCCTCCCCGAGCTTAGCTGGCTTCAGAATTAAACTTCCCACAGGGAGACTGACTTAAGAGGCTGCACACATTTTGTCTGACTCATACAATGTGTCATCTGAGTTCAGATTTGACAATGGGAAGCACTCATCAAAACCGAAACTAAAACAAAAAACCTTGGCCATCTGGCTCCTCCTGGAAATCGGAAGATTTGAGAAGCTGGGCCAGGATTCCCACATGGCCAAATAGAGCTGGCACTTCCTCAGGCTCTTCACAGCCCTGGAGCCTCCCAGTCCATCTTCCACTTGGCCTGTTTCCTGCCTGATCCCAGGAGGAGATGAGATTCCGAGATAAAAACAAGAATCTCAGAAGTGCCTTGGAGCCTCCCCTCCCCCGCTCCAGGGAGCTTCGGTATCTTTCTGGGTGGTACCTGCCCCCCAGACAACACAAATGTACCCATTCTTCTGGGGACTCCCAAGTTCTCCACCCTGGGCCCCGTGAGAAGACCTTCAGGCTCTTTCTCCTGTTCCTTCTCTGGTTTGCTTAAATTGCTCAGTTGTGTCCGACCCTTTGCAACCCAGTGGACTGTAACTGGCCAGGCTCCTCTGTCCATGAGATTCTCCAGGCAAGAATACTGGAGTGGGTTGCCAGGCCCTCCTCCAGGGGAACTCCCCCACCCAAGGATCAAACCTGAGTCTCCTGTGATTCCAGCATTGGCAGATGGGTTCTTTACCACTAGCGCCACCTAGGAGAACCTTGCTCCTTCCCTGGAGAAGGGTCCTTTCCCTGCCAGCCTCACCTGCCCACTCGAGCATGTCCTCAATATTCTCTGCTGCCCCAGGCACAAGACGGGTCTGATCTGTGTTACTCCCCCACCCAGGGATCAAACCTGAGTCTCCTGTGATTCCAGCATTGGCAGATGGGTTCTTTACCACTAGCGCCACCTAGGAGAACCTTGCTCCTTCCCTGGAGAAGGGTCCTTTCCCTGCCAGCCTCACCTGCCCACTCGAGCATGTCCTCAATATTCTCTGCTGCCCCAGGCACAAGACGGGTCTGATCTGTGTCCTCCAGCCTCAGGATGAAGCTCCCTTGGTGCTTCTTGGCAAAGATGTAGTTGTACAAAGCAGTGCGGAGGCCACCCAGGTGCAAGAAGCCTGATGGAAGAAGGGGACAGCCCAGATGAGACGGGGGAGATGAAGGGCAAGTCAATTCCGCTTGTGATAAAAGGGCCCAAGGAACCTCAAAGCCCAGGAAACGGCTCTCCCTGTCCCATCTCTCCAGCAGTCAGACTGTCACAGAAGAGGACTTGGGTGGCTGACTCATTTACCTTCACCCCAGAAGTGGAAGAACACCCAGGTTTTGGAGCATATCATTTTGTAAAACGGCTCCAGCTCTCCCCACCTGCACCCATCGTTCTACTCTGAGATTTGCCTTGAGACCAAGTTTCACCCAAAGGGGAAACAGATGGTTAGTCACTGAAGCCACTTCACACATGCATTTCATTTATGCAAATTCAATGAGGTCCCTGGGCAAAAAAACACTTTGCTAATTGAAAATACTGTATAATTACCTCTTGCACATACCCTCTATGCCTTGTACGGACTAACCACGTCACACATTTTGAATTTTGACTGCTTGATGCTCCAAGTGCTGCCTTTAGATACTAATGAAAACTAACATTCGATTCCACTGTATTTCTCCACCCAAGTTTAAACTCTTAAAAGACTTGACTTTTTTCACCATTCCTGACTGCATAGTTAGAGTAAACAGTTTTCCCAGGGCTGTCATTTCCCCCCTTACCCTGCCTTCTTTGGACAAGGTCGCGGCCCTGTCTTCACAATGAGCTCATTTGCATCTTCAGGTACTAGCACCTGCACGAGACAGGAAATGCTCCTCTGGGATCAGGCAGACTCTAGCTCAACACTGATTATATAGGTGACCTTCAGCTAGTTATTGCGAGGACACCACAAAACCAGAGTTCCCCAAGACAGAAGACATGGGTCGAGTAGTTGAAACCAAGACGTCTTACAGATCTTGATTCAAATTCTGCTCCCCTTGGACATTCTACTTGATTTTTGTGAGCTTCAATTTCCTAATCCGTTGAGAGAGATTGACAACAAAAAATAGAAACCTTCCTTGCAAGATTGCTGTGAGGCATAAATGCTGATCAGAGTATACCACTAGTTTTAGCTATTACAATGATCTATATTCTTCTGTCTGTAGTCAGTCGCCTTGCCAACATGGGCTTTTCCAGCAAATCATCAAGGAAACAAGACTTAAGATCATCATAAAGGAGGCTTCTGCTTGTTAAGTGCTTTTCATGAGGTAACACACCTTTCCAGTGCCTCAGCTGGATTACCTCAAATGATGAGGCAGGTACAATTATCAGCTCTATTTGGCAGATGTTAAAATTCAGAGGTTCAATGCTTTGCTCAAGTGGCAAAGCCAGAAATCTGCACCCAAACCAGAGCTTGTCTGAAAACTGTTGGCAGTTCACAACCAAGTAGGTACAGAAATAGCAAGTAAACGCTTTGAAATTGAGAACATTTTGACATATAATTTTACATTTGTTGAATTCAATAACGCCTCATATTTTGTATGCTTCCGAGTTTCAATTTCCTAGTAATTTCTTCATACGGATTTTATAAAAGTATTAATCTGTAATTCATTGGAAATCAGAAGCCAGTCAAACCCAGGGGTGGTTTGAGGTGCAGGCTCTACACTACAGGGCCTGGCAAGAAATATCCTTGTCATCCTGTGCAGGTAGGATCTTTTACAATGGTAGCTTTGGGACCCAGGAGTTTAGAACGAGAGGTGTGCTTTTTGTGAAGAGGGTAGGAGGTTGCCTCAGATGGAAAAGAACTTGAGGAACTAGCTGGTAGGCCACTAGGGTACACAATGGGTCCCTGCCCCACCCTGGCTTGCTAAGCTCCAACACTACCCACAGGACCGTTCTACCTCCAATTTCGCCTGCCCAGAAGGTTCCTTCTATTGGCTTCAGGTACCTAGCTCCTTGTTACTTGGTTCTCAACTCTCATGGCACCTCCTCAGCAACGCATTCTTGGCATCCTAACTAACCCCTTGTCCCCTACATTGCTTCACCTCCTGCATGACACATGTGACTGTTGAAAACTACAGCTATTTTCTTACATGTTTGTAGTAGTCACTACCAGTGTAGGCTTCCTGGGAGTAGGGGCCCTACTTTCTCCAAGGCCGTTGCACCTCAGTGCGTAGAACAAGGTGTACTCACTAAACATTTGTTGAATACACAAGAAACAAGGAACCCACAGACATGGTACAGTACGATAAGCACGAAATTCCTGACAACGCGAATAATTTTCACTCGTAAACATATTTCTATTTCCGTATAGTAAGTCTCACTGCCCCGCCAGTCTGACCCCACCGGAAGGGATTCGTTCGGGGGGCGGGCAAGAGACGGTGGGCCTCGGCCTGTAGCGTCACGTCCGCCAAGGTTACCTGTGGGGCTGGGGGCGAACCGCACTCGCACCACAGCCCCGGGATCAGTGCCCAGGCTGGCTTCGCGCCGCCCCATCAGGCGGCCCAAGGCAGCCGGGACCTCCCGGGATGCAGCAATCTCTTCAGAAGCACCGCCATGTGGGGTGGCATAGGCACACGTGGGCCTCCGTGCATCACTTCCGAGGACTCCTCCCAGCCAATCCGCTTCCGCCACAGAAGGCGAAACCCCGCCCCTTAAAGGCGCCAGCCTCCTAGCCTGCAAGCCCACGCCCCCCTCCCAAGACTGCGGCCCCACTCGGTCTCCAGGGGGCAGAGCCTAGCAAGCGGGAGATTTCCCGGGCCCGCCCCCCTCGGTTCTCGAAAGCTAGAGCGTGGCAGGGGCCGGGCCAGGGAAGCGGAGGAGGCGGGTCTCCATAGAAACCTCCACCTGTTTCCGGCCCGGCTGTGCAAGATTAGGGGCTGCTGCGGGGGCCAATCTCAGCCAGCTCGCCTTTTCCCGGCGGCCTCTGCGGGAGCGGTGGGTGTTGTACACAATCATCATGGCGGCAGCCGGAGCCCCGGATGGTGAGTCTGGAGGGGGTGGCGGGCGCCCGGGTCGGGCAGGGATGAAGCGGGCACTCCTAGGGGACGTGGCCCGGCGCTGGGGGGGCCAGTAACCTGGCTCGGGCGCATTGGTCCGGTGGCCCCGCGCAGAGTCTGGTTCCAGGCCCAGCCCGCGGCGAGCGTCCACCCCCTAACCCCCTTGCAGGCATGGAGGAGCCTGGCATGGACACGGAGTCCGAGACCGTGGCGACCGAGGCGCCCGCGCGGTCCCTCAACTGCGTGGAGGCCGAAGCCGCGGCGGGGGCGGCGGCCGAGGACTCCTGCGCAGCGCGAGGCAGCCTTCAGCCGGCCCCTGCCCAGCCCCCTGGGGACCCCGCGGCCCAGGCCTCGGTCAGCAACGGCGAGGACGCGGGCGGCGGCGCGGTCAGGGAGCTGGTGGACCTGAAGATCATCTGGAACAAGACTAAGCACGACGTCAAGTTTCCCCTGGACAGCACGGGCTCCGAGCTGAAACAGAAGATTCACTCGATTACAGGTAATCCCGTGGCGCTGACAGCCTTCCCCACCGCGCTTGCCTGCTGAATGCGCTGTGCTCGGTATAGCGTTGCCTGTGTGTTCTTACATCAGTTTTCTCAGTGCTGCCAACAGCCTGCCGAAGTAAATAGTAATGTGCCCGTAATTCAGATGGAGAAAATGAGATCCAAAATCAGAGCCAATCGGCTGAGCTGGGTTTTAGGCCCAGCGCTGACTCTTGGGCCCAAGTTTCTAACTCCTGTGTCTAACATCTCTAATAAAATTACCTAAGGCATTTGTTAAGTTTACAGCTTCTAGGCCCTTCCTCCTGGAGAATTTGATTCGGTGGGTCTGAAATGTGGCCAGGAATTATTTTAGCGAATGTTTCAGGTAATTCTAAAACTTTGGGAAACACTGCTGTTGGCTATCATGCTGGCCCCTTCACAGAAGCTCCTGTTACGTAGGTTTATCTTATTTACAGCACTTTGCCATCTGAAATGATTTCCTTTTTAAACTTTCTTTGGGTAGGCTGTAAGCTCCATAAAAACAGAAACCTTACTGGTTTCTATATCCGTGATATTTGTGGACATTCACTTAATATTTGAGTCACAGGGTGGTTGAGGAACTACTTGGAAGGGATAATACCTGAATGGCACTAGGTAGGTAGGTTTAGTCGCTCATTTGTATCCAGCTCTCTGCAACTCTGTGGGCTGTATCCTGCCAGGCTCCTCTGTCCATGGGATTTCCCTAGCAAGTATCCTGGAGTGGGTTGCCATGCCCTCCTCCAGGGGATCTTTCCAACCCAGGGATCGAACCCAGGTCTCCTGCATTGCAGGCAGACTCTTTACCGACAGAACCACCAGGGAAGCCTTGATACAACGCTCGCGGTAAAGAATCCACCTGCTAGCAGGAGACGTAAGAGATGTAGGTTCAATCCCTGGGTTGGGAAGATCTCCTGGAGGAGGAAGTGGCAGCCCACTCCAGTGGGTTCTTGCCTGAAAAATTCCAAGGATAGAGGAGCCTGGTGGACTACAGTCCATGGGATCGCAAAGAGTTGGACACGACTGAGCACACACATTGATTGGTTACTTGATACCTTGTGCTGCACTAAATGCTGTATATTTGCCCCATCTCTTAGTCCTTAAAGCAAATCCCTATATAAGGAACTATTGTCATCACCCTTATGACGTTCTGGAGGCTCAGAGAGGTTGTGAATTGCCTAAGTGCACAACAGTGATTAGCGACAAAGCAGTATTCACTTACGGGTCTGTTGTACAAAGAATATTTTTCATTTCTTTTTACTGTCCTCTGCCTTTTCCCAAGGTCTCCCGCCTGCCATGCAGAAAGTCATGTATAAGGGACTTGTCCCTGAGGATAAGACATTGAGAGAAATAAAAGTGACCAGCGGGGCCAAGATCATGGTGGTTGGCTCCACGATAAATGATGTTTTAGCAGTAAACACACCCAAAGATGCTGCCCAGCAGGACGCAAAGGCCGAAGAGAACAAGAAGGAGCCCCTCTGCAGGCAGAAAGTGAGTCTCTTGTGTGATTGCTGGTCCTAGGAAGAGTGAGGCTTTGTCTTCTCGACCCTAGGCTGGTTGTCTCCTTTCTAGAATAAGCTCCTTTTCGGACAGGGCCCATGATGGAAATTTATGGCAGCAGTTGGGTGCGGCTGGCTGTTGAGTGGAGGTGACAACTACCTGAGATTTGCATCTTTGTCTCATCTGGCGGGTCAGTGTGTCTCAAGTCTATCTACTTTAGGATGAGGCCTTTGTAAAGGCAGGCTTCAGACCAGGTATTGAAAGGAAACAGATGCGGGTTTCTCTCCTCTGTTTAGCACCAGAGAAAAGTGCCACTATTAAAATTGACCCTCCATCTGACACAAATGGTTACATTTGGTTTTTTTTGGCTCGTGGCTTCCCCCAAGTCAACAAGCCTTTTTCTCCATAGGTAGGGAAATCAGTAGCTTTCAGCGGTCCCTCTGAAACTGGCTGTTTCAGGAAGCCAAATGAAGCTGACTTGGAAGATAACTACACTGATTTTTTTCTTCTTCCCTCCTTCCTGGTCATGAAATGAGGGTTCTGATTTTTCACATACTCTGTTGCTTGTTTCAGATGGAAGAGATCCAGCCTTGTTTTGTGATGACTGTGGCCATTCAGATTCTTTTTTGCAACTAGGAAAAGTAAGAGTGTTTCACTGTAGAGGGAACTGGTTGAAAGAACGGTCACTTGCAATCTTATCACCCAGCCAACCCTGCTTGTAGTTACAGAGCCTCCTGGCCACTCTTAGTTCCAGGATAATAGATATTGTCAACTCAACCTGTATCCTGAGGAGAGTAGACCGACCTTGACCAACATTAATTTCAGTGACCTTAGGCATCAAGGCCCATGGCCAGCAGTGTGGCACACAACTTTGTGTTACAGGTTTATAGTCCCTTATATGTGTTACCAGAACCCCAAGTCTGAAAACCGAAAGCGTTCTTACAGATTAGGCAGCAACGCCCGACCAGAATTGGCATTGATAGTCATGTTTTACCCTAGAAACGTTAACATGTTTGGTGACAGGTGCTTCCCAAGACCCCCACAAAGAATATCAGGTAATGTGTTTTAAAACTGTATTATGTTTATATAAAGCATTTGTCCATAGGGTTTCAGATAAGGGGTTGTAAACCTCTGTTCACATCTAAAAGGTGTTTATTTGGACATTTTCCCCTCCAGATATGGGGTGGTATGAACCAGTTGAGTTCATTTCCATTTTCCTATCTTCCTTTGCCACGACATAAGAAATTGTCAAATAGGAACATGTCAAACATGAAGCTTTCCCCTGGTCACGCCTTTGGAGCATAACATGCTTCTTAAATACAGATTTTGAGTTACTAATGGTAGCTTAACAGGCTTAGAACTGTTCTCCACAGTGAAGGGAAAATTCTTCAAAAGGTACTTGGGATGTATGAATCAAATTAAACTTTTAATCCACACAGCTTTGTTCCATTGATGCTGGTTATGAGGCATAAGATGGCCTAATGAGAGGGACCTATTCTCCTAGCTTTTCATCAGCTTGTTCAACAATCTGGGGCTGATACGTAGAGTGACCTTTTGCCAGTAGTCTGGCACTTTTGAAGTTATTCCTAACCAGAGGGTTTCCGCCACGCCAGTGAGGGTTTGAACTGGCTTGTGGCCACTTGGTACTTAAATTCAATGAAATGTTTACTCTCTACCCACCCATTACCCACAATTCTATCTTGACCAGACAGCGACTGTACCTCTAAAGCCACAGATGGAGAGGAAACAAGACTCAGGCATTTGGGGCAGACAGAGCAGTTTTCGGGGACTATGTGCCTAATTAGAACTCTTTATGAGCTGCTTCAAACTCCTGAGGAGGGAGTGGAATTAGGCTTACTGTCAGGCATGGAGTAGTTAACATTTCTCTTCGGAAAAGTGGCTCTGGAGCTTTCTGGTTAGCTCGGTTGAGGGTGGGGTAGTGGGGAACATTTCTGCAGTGGGCTGAATCTCCATTTGTTGAAGAAATATCCCTTTTAGGGAGCTAAGCTGACTGTCGATCCTCACAGGTTTCTGTGGGAGTTTGAGTTGATGGAAATGGCTGTCCCCGTTGGTACCTGCCAGGAGAGCAGGCACACTTTGTGGCTCTCTTTAAGCTAGCTGTGTAGGCTTTTCAGTGGTGATTTCGGGGAAGGGAGAGAAGGAAGTCGAGTGTGTGTGAATTAGCAATCTGGAAATCCTGATTGCTCTAAAGCTTTGATGTCTACTATGGTAGCCACATGTGGCTGATTAAAATTCAGTAATATTAAGAATTCAGTTCTTACACTAGCCACATTTCAAGTGCTTAACAACCACAAGTGGCCCTCGGCTACTGTTTTGGACAGCACAGGTACAGAATATTCCCATCACAGAAATTTTTGCTGGACAGCACTGCCCTGTAGTGTCAGGGACCCATAATCTGTAGTCAGGACAAGCTTTTGAACCAAAATATTAAGGCTTGCTTCATCCTGTTTTGCAAAGAGATAGTAAAAGACAGAAATGCAGTCAGCTGTTTCATATAATTATCTTTTTCTGACTTGTAGCAACACAGAAAAGTGTTGGATAAAGGAAAACCTGAAGACGTGATGCCGTCTGTTAAGGGTGCTCAGGTAAGCCAGACTCCTTTGTGAGCATTCTGAAAAGGAAGCAGCCTCCACCTCTGCCTTGTTGAGGCTCCTGCCGTCGTGTCCTCGACTCCTGTCTCCTCTTGCCTCGCCTCTTTTACTGGTTCCTCTCTCTTACCATGCTCTTGTGCCCCCAGGAGCGCCTGCCAGCTGTACCATTATCTGGCATGTACAACAAGTCTGGAGGAAAAGTGAGGCTTACCTTTAAGCTAGAACAAGACCAGCTGTGGATCGGCACTAAAGGTACGGGCTGGCCTCGCCTCTTCCGGCTGGCTGCCAGCAGGGCTTGGGCTCCGGCTCATCTCTGCTGCTCAGTCTGGAGTCTCTCTCCACTGTGCTTTGCGTGCTTCAGATTTTGCTTTTTGATGCTCGCCTCTATTTGGGCCCTCTTCCCTCATTCTTTTCAGTCTGATCTCAGAGCCAATCCATCAAGCATTGGCTCTTCAGTTGCAGTCAGAACCAGAGGTTCCAAACTATGTGGCGTGTGGGCCAGGTCCTGTCTGTGGACAAGGGTTTTCTGAGTTTACACACAGTCTGTGAAAATCAGGAGATTTCACTGGATCAGAGGTTTTTTGTTTGTTCATTTTTTGGTTTGGCTTCTCTTGAAAAGAAGCAAAAGATGTAGCCCTTCGGGACCTCCATTTTCATGCGTCACACGGAGATCAGCTGGAGCCAAGTAGCCGTTTCTGGTGGGCCACGCTGTGGTCCTTACTGTCCCGTCGCCGTTTACTGTGACCAGCTTTGATCACGTGTGTCGCCTGGCCCCTGTAAACCAGAGGCTGCCTGGGCTCAGGACCTGCCCTCCCTCTTTGCCTGGTTGCCCCCTGCTGCCCCCTGCTTGCCCTGCCTGTGTTCGGGAGTCAGGCATGCTGTTTGCTGGGAAGTGTCTCTGACTGATGTCCCTCTCCCTTCCCCCAGGTGTTTCAAAGTCTTGTCAGTTACATTCCAGAATTATCTGCATCTCTTTCTTTTCTCCTCTGTTTTGCCTGTGGATTCCTGGCATCCGTGGACTTTGTTAAAGCAAGTTAACCTCTGTGCTAACCCCATCTGCAGTCTCTTCTGTCCTGCCCATCTTCCACACTGCTTTTTCCTCACTGGTTCCTGTCCTCAAAAACCTTGGGCTCTTTAAGGCCAAGTTTAGATGCCTCAACCTAGTGTCCAGTATTCTCAACCGTAGGGTTCGCTTTCAGATTTTTGACCCAGCTTTCTGCCCCACTTGCCTTGTTGTGCCCTGCATACGTGAGCTGAATCACTCCATGAGCTTCCTACCATGCTTTGCACAGCTCATGTTCAGTCATGCTGTGCCTTTGCCCAGGATGCCTACTTCCTGTTCCTGTTAATTACCAAAAATCTTCCAAGGTCCTACTTAAACGTGCCCTTCTAAGGAAGCCTTCCCTGATATCTCCCCACCCTGCAAATGAGCTGCTGCCTCCTCTGTCCACAGAGCACCCCGCTTTATCCCTGGAGCACTCATTACCCTCAGACTTATCTGTCCCCCATCAGACTTCTGGAGGGAACCAAACATGCCCAGTTCCCCTGTTTCTGGCCAGCACTGCAGGTATTCAGAGTTTGAGGTAGATGTAAAGAGAAGTATAGTGGTGCGCCTTGTGTAAGGTTAGCTGGTTTCAGGGACAGGCCATTTAGTATGATTCTGCTTAAAATGGGACCAAGGAGGTGTTAATTGCTCGGTTGTGTCTGACTCTTTCCACCCCCACGGACTGTGGCCCAACAGGCTTCTATATCCACGGATTTCCACAGATAAGAATACTGGAGTGGGTTACCATTCCCTTCTCCAGGGGATCTTCCAGAGCCAGGGATTGAACCCAGGTCTCCCACATTGTAGGCAGATTCTTTACCGTCTGAGTCACCAGGGAATCCCAAAATGGGGCCAAAGTTTTAGGGAAAATAATTGGAGCAGGAGGGATGGGGAATGAGATTGTAATCATCTTAAAATGTGAAAGTAGGTTTCTCGTTTTTAACCCAGTCTTGATTCTTAAAATGAACAAAGACCTAAACCGGCAAGATACTTGAGTTTTCTAACAGTTTTGTGATTCCTTGCCCCAGTCTTTTTCACTTTTGACTCTCGCTGCGTGGGCAAGGCAAATTGTGCATAAAACTTAAGGGCTTTCCCAGTCTTCCCAGGGGCTTTTGAACTCTGTAGTAGGTCATTCTCTTACACAGAGCCTAGCACATCAGCAGTTTTCTTCAGTCATGAGCTGCCCCATCTCTGTCAGATTCTCACTTACTCATGACCTTGCAGGGGAGTTGGCTTAGTTCTCCGTCATCAGCAAACTTGCCGGAACCCTGCCTCATCCGTGGCCTGCACTGTCACTCCTGCAGCCTACTGGGAGGCCAGGATCAAGACTGCTGGCCGGGAGGGTGGGTGCAGGTAGGGGAACTGGATGAGGACTGAGTGTAAGCCTTCGTTGGTTCCTAGGGAATGTTTCAAGGTGGTGAACTTCTATAGGAAACAATGGCATAACTGCTGGGGCTGATGACAGCCTCCCTTCCGTATGTTAGAGGTTTTGCTTTAGCTCATAGAAGCTGCCACCTTTTTGCTATGGCCTGAAGGCAGAGCTCTGGAAGAATCTTGGTGGATCAGGGTTCAGAGCTGTTGAGAGCCTCGTGGCTCACCAGCCTCAGTAAAGAGCCTGGCTGTGAACAGGCACATCTTCAAAGGGTGACCAGGGCCAGGACTTCCATTCCCTCCCAGGCAGTGGTGTCCATGTCCCTCAGGCTTTGTTCTCACTGTGGGCCCAGGGGTCCTGCCCGCTGCGTTTCCTAAGCACTGTCCTAGGAGGACGGCTTGTTCTGGGAGTTGGCTTCCAGCCACTGGCGTCATCTTTCTGCTGAAGTGACTGTCCCAGCAGTTCGTTGATATCTTTCTCAACGGGGCTCCTGCCTGTGGCTTAAACTGTCCTTGCTAGTGTGCGTGGGAGGCAGTACCGACAGCCTCAGGCCCGGCGGAGCGAGTAGAATGAGCTCTGGGCAGGAGACGGGAGGTGACCTCGTGAAGCTGCCACGGGGAGTATGTGCCCTGTGCGTAGGGTGCTTAGGTCTCTAATCTAGCTGATTGCTGTCACTTAGGAATGTGGGCCCAGGATTGTTGAAGCTTCCATGTTTTCAGGAGAAGCCATAAGTCCATGTTTTTGTATGAAATCTCTGGACAGTTCAAAGTGGCTGATGTTTAAAACAGTTTCCATCTTAAAAGACCAGTGGCTGGTCAGATCCTGCCTGTGGGTGACTATGTTAGAGCCACTCAGAAAGTCAAAATCTGAGTGAGCATATTCAGGCCCCATCTCTCCACCCCCCCTTTTCAGAGACCAAGGCCCATAGGATAGAAGTTACGTGTCTTAAACCACCAGCTAGGTGACGGTCCAGGGCTCTAAGTTCCTGGGGTTTGTCAGCTTACCTCTTTTTTAGATTTTTGCTTGGTGCAAAGCCCGTAGTGAGCTTTTCCCAGCACAGTTCACCTTTTGCTGAGAGCTCCCTGTCCCGAGGTGTCTGCCCCCTTTTGTGCTGCTTGTCTCCAGTCTCCTCTCACTCCAGGCATGCCTCGCTGCCGCCTCTTTCTTACCTGCCATCCTTAGACTTGCTGCAGAAGGGCTTCTGACCCGATGTGATAAGTACATCCTGAGGGTTAACCAGAAGAGGTTGTGGATGTTCTCCGAGAGCTTGTTCAAATGTGTGTGTTTGGAGGGGTGGGAAACTGGGGAGGGAAGGGGCTGGGAGGAGGAGTGGGCAGGATCAGGGTGGGAGACTGGGGAGAGGGACGGAGAGGGGCTGGGAGGGGGAGTGAGGTGGATCTGGGAGGGGCAGTGGGCAGGATCAAGGGATAGAAACTGGTCTTAAAACCCCGAGCAGCCCCCTTCCTGTACAAGTAGCAGGGGGTACAGCTGCCTCCTCCTGGTCCCTTGACTATCCCAGGCACCAAAGACCTCGGCCAGGGCTGGGCTTGGCGACAAGGGTGCAGAGGAGTTTCCTGGGTATTTGTCAGTCTTCAGGCTCCACAGAGAAATGCCAGGATGACTCTCTCTATGCTCTCGGAAGCCTTTAATGCACACCTGCCAAGTGCTGTTCCCCACTTGCTCCTAGGAAGTCCCCACCTCCCAAACAGGGCTTGAGGTGCACTGGCCGGAAGGTGAGGGTGGGGGTGGACCCCCCGCCACCAGCCCTGAGGAGGGGTGGGGGGGCCTTTAATGATCTCTGTGATCCCTCTCAACTTAGAGCGGACTGAGAAACTGCCCATGGGTTCCATTAAAAACGTGGTCAGCGAGCCCATCGAAGGGCACGAGGACTATCACATGATGGTAAGTGGCCGCCGGCAGCGCCTCCGGCAGGGAGGGGAGAGCTCAGTGTCGAGAAGACAGCAGGAGGGTCTTAAGACTGTCTTAGTTCTGTTGGTTTTGCAGCTGACCCCCTTCCCCTGCTCCACCCACCACCTTCACGCAGTTTAAAGGGGATACATTTTTATCTCTTGCGAGCCTCTCATATCTGTAATATTTGTTTTTAGACCAGGAAAATAAATGCAAAGAGGAGGTTAATGACTTGTGGGTCTTCATTTTAAGTTTTGTCCCGTGTATGAAACAGAGCCTCCCACTAGCCTTGGCGCCTGTGAGGGCACCAGGCTGCCCCCTTCCGCTGGGAAGTGCTTACCCTGGGGGACTGCCAGGTACCTGTAGGGAGGGTGGGGCCTCTACCTGCTTCTGCCTGGAGTTGTGCCCAGGAGAGCGGCTAGTCTTCCACAGACAGAGTCTCTGGAGATGTTCTCCAGGTCTGCAGAGCAGAGCAGGGATGAGCGACCCTGAGCAGTGAGGCAGAGCCCTTCGGCTCTCCCAGCACTGTTGAAGGGGCTGCTTTAAAAATGAAGTTGAGCCACCTCACTCCAAAGTCGCTGTGGCAGGGACGGGACCTGAGCAGCGGTAGGGTGCGAGTGGGGCCACCTGCCCTGCTCAGTCTGAGGAGGCGACTTTGCAGTAGCCATGTCAGCCCTGTCCCAGGGAAAAACGGCCGCATGCGGCTGGCGTACAGAGTTTGCAGTAGAGGGAGGCATTGGAAAGTCCGGGAAGAGGGCGTGTCCAGCTGTGACCCTTCTCTTGGCAGATGGCAGGGCCCCTGGCTCTAGGAAGTCAGCCAGTCGTGGCCCCTGTGCTGCCCTGTGGGGGTCTGGCAGCGCAGGGCTGCCCAGGCCGTGGTTGGCAGTGCAGCCTGGGTGCCCAGCTCACCGGTCCTCCTCCTGGTAGAGGTGGTGACGGCTCGGGCTCCTCCCAGGCCCTCTAGTCTCTGTGTAGTCCTTAAAGGCTTACAGATGATTTGTTATTTTTTTGCTCAGTTATTTTTTCTGTTTTAAAAGTTGGACTTTAATATTGTCATCTGGGTCCCTCCTTTCACTCCGTTTTGAAAGGTTTGTCCCACCAGTTTGACCCCATAAGGTTCACAGCCACAGTTTTCAAACAGTCTGGGGAGAGGAATTTCTAACAAGTAGCATGGACCATTTTGGACATATTTTAAGGAGGTGGTGTGGTGGCTAATGCCTTGGCATTTAGTTTAAATGCCGATTTCTCTCTGGAGCTGTTGCTGGCAGAGGGGGGTTCAACTGCCCCCTTTCTTTTCTAAGCACCATCGAGTGCCTTGGCCTTTGTCTTAATGAAGATGTCTGTTCCCTCTTTGCAGGTGCCACTCCACTAGATTCACAGTCCACCTTAAAAAAGGGTGGCTGTGCTTTTTCCTTTTTAGGGACATGTTAAAAGAGCACTGAAAAGAACCGAGAGTACTAACAAACCCATATATCCATCAGCCAAGAAATGACTGTTGTGAATATCTTGCAACTTGTTTTCAGTCTTGCTTTAAATAAAAGAAAATCCACCGACAGTGAATATGTCCCCACTGTCTCCCCCTCCCCCTTTGCCCTTGTCATGATTTATCACGTGGATCCTTCCCGTCTCTGTGCGCTTATTTTCACGTGTATCCATGACCAAGATACAGTATTGTTTTGTGTTTTTTCAGTTTTCATAAATGGTATCATGGTATGTATCGTTCTGCCGCTTGCTTTTTTTTGGCTCGACATTATGATCTGTCTGTATTCACTCTAGATCCAGCTCATACCTTGTAAAAGTAAACCCAGTGTTCATCTGAGTAGGTCACTTTTAATTTTGCGTTCCCTTACGATGGATATGTAGGTGGTTTCCAGGTTTTTATCATTTCTGACAGTGCTGCTCTCAACACGCCTGTCTCCTCGTGCATGTGTGGCGGTTTGCCTAGGGCAGTGGTTCTCAAACTGGTGTCTGGGTCGGCAGCATTAGCTCACCTGGGAACTTGTTAGAGGTGCAGATCCTCAGGCCCCACCCCAGCTCTCTGGAATCAGGAAGTCTCAGGGCTGGAGGCCCCAGTCTGATCTAACAAGCCCCCAGCTGGCCCTACTGCGCACGTGAGTTTGGGAACCACCGCTTTAGGATCAGCTATGCCTAACACTCCCACACCTTTTTATGTTTTATTTATTCATTTATTTTTGACAGGAGAATGCTCCCCATGTGCACAGTTGTTGTTGTTTTTTTTTTTTTACCCCTTCCCATTTTAATGACTTCACCTCTCAGCCCTCCCCTTGTTTGTTATGCTGCCTGCTCAGTCTCCTGACCTCTGAAGTACCGCTTGGTTTTCCTTTTTCCCTTCCAGGCGTTTCAGTTGGGCCCCACGGAAGCCTCTTACTACTGGGTGTACTGGGTTCCAACTCAATACGTGGATGCAATCAAAGACACTGTGCTGGGGAAATGGCAGTATTTTTGAAAGCACTTTCACCTCTGGCCCAGGAGACTGACCCAAAGTGAAGGACATTGCTGGGAGAGGCCTGCAGCATCCCTGGATTTCAGAGTTCTGGAACTTTGTTCAAAAATATCTGTATCCAATCTGAGGTGATGTGGTGACTGAAGCCAGAGGTGATGTACTTTCACCATTAGCTTAATTTTAACTTAAAATCACCGGTTTTTCACGTGTATCCATGACCAAGATACAGTATTGTTTTGTGTTTTTTCAGTTTTCATAAATGGTATCATGGTATGTATCGTTCTGCCGCTTGCTTTTTTTTGGCTCGACATTATGATCTGTCTGTATTCACTCTAGATCCAGCTCATACCTTGTAAAAGTAAACCCAGTGTTCATCTGAGTAGGTCACTTTTAATTTTGCGTTCCCTTACGATGGATATGTAGGTGGTTTCCAGGTTTTTATCATTTCTGACAGTGCTGCTCTCAACACGCCTGTCTCCTCGTGCATGTGTGGCGGTTTGCCTAGGGCAGTGGTTCTCAAACTGGTGTCTGGGTCGGCAGCATTAGCTCACCTGGGAACTTGTTAGACGTGCAGATCCTCAGGCCCCACCCCAGCTCTCTGGAATCAGGAAGTCTCAGGGCTGGCTGCCCCAGTCTGATCTAACAAGCCCCCAGCTGGCCCTACTGCGCACGTGAGTTTGGGAACCACCGCTTTAGGATCAGCTATGCCTAACACTCCCACACCTTTTTATGTTTTATTTATTCATTTATTTTTGACAGGAGAATGCTCCCCATGTGCACAGTTGTTGTTTTTTTTTTTTTTACCCCTTCCCATTTTAATGACTTCACCTCTCAGCCCTCCCCTTGTTTGTTATGCTGCCTGCTCAGTCTCCTGACCTCTGAAGTACCGCTTGGTTTTCCTTTTTCCCTTCCAGGCGTTTCAGTTGGGCCCCACGGAAGCCTCTTACTACTGGGTGTACTGGGTTCCAACTCAATACGTGGATGCAATCAAAGACACTGTGCTGGGGAAATGGCAGTATTTTTGAAAGCACTTTCACCTCTGGCCCAGGAGACTGACCCAAAGTGAAGGACATTGCTGGGAGAGGCCTGCAGCATCCCTGGATTTCAGAGTTCTGGAACTTTGTTCAAAAATATCTGTATCCAATCTGAGGTGATGTGGTGACTGAAGCCAGAGGTGATGTACTTTCACCATTAGCTTAATTTTAACTTAAAATCACCGGTTCCCTTTCTTGTAGTCAGCTTCATACCATTTTTAAAAGTCAATACGGTGGAAATCAATAAATCTGAATTCTGAACATGTTGTGTGGAATACTCTTAAGTGTGTTTGAGAGTAGATCTGCCAATTGTGTTTAGAAAGGAATGATCAAAAGCTTTCTGGTTTTTTGGTTGGTTTTTTTTTAAGTGATTTCACCTGGTGTTTTCATAACTCTTTGGTTGCAAACATTTGGACTGCATTGTGATGAGTTGTGGGTGGGGTTTTTTTTTTCCTTTTTCATATAAAATTGTATGCAAAATGTGGGGGTTAGTAAGCCATATTTCTCTGTCCACTGGTTCAGAATGAATTCTTTCCCTTTTTACTTTCTCACTTCCTAGATGGGAATTTTTGTTTCTGAAAACCCAAAGATGTCAGTTCCTCCTTTTGTACCTCATCACCACTTCCTTGCCTGGCCTCCCTCCCGCCACGCTGCTGCTCGTGAATGCATGGCAGGAGAGGAAGAGCCAGGGGTCTGGTCAGGACGCTCACACAGGCTCTGGTATACGCTGAGCAGCGGAGTGTGTCCCAGCAACTCCGGTCTGAACGTCTTGCCCTTTGGGCCCCGATCTGGGGAGCCGGCACTGCCACTTTGACAGTTGCCTGCAGCCCTCGCTGATTCGGCTTTGAGGCCCAGCCTGGCATGGGTGTGCCGACCGAGGCCCCTCTGAGAGGAGCCAGGTGGAAGCCAGTTGTTATACAACCATACAGCCACAGACCCAGACCCTTCCTCCTTTCTTTAGAAGTTTTGAGAAGTCCTTCAGCAGTCCAATGATTCAGTGACGCGTCTGCATTTGGTCCTTCTGCTCATGCATTATGTTCAAGTGTCCTTCATCCCAGGTTTAGAGATGCTGCCTTTCTCAAGAAGTTATCTGACCGAGTGGGTTGGCCAGTGTATTTCAACATCGAAAATGGGGTAAACGGCTTTTGTGATTAGCTCTCCCTCTTCCGGGTTTAGCCCTTTTACGTCCTTTGTCCACGTGAAGTTCTGTTGTCTCCCAGTGGTTCGGTTGACGCTGGAACGAGGGACAGTCTCTTGGTGAATGACACCCTTTGTGCTGTTCGCTGTCGCTCTGCTGCTGTCTTTGCAATTCTGCTCTCACTGGTGCAGGCCCTCATAGCAAGGTTTGGCAAGAGATGTCCCGAACGTCACATTCTGGATTCTAGACTGCTAGCCTTCTTTCTGTGAGATGTATTAGCATGTGTTCGCCTAAGATGACTATTCCTTGTGAGCCAGTTCACGGTGATCTTCCGCACCCTTCCCTTTTAAGCCGTAGTTCAAGAATCCAGCCCGTCCAGACCGACTCTTGCTTTTCGTGGTGTCGTCCATGCCAGGTTACGGATCTAGGCAGGAAAATCTCCTCTTGCTTTTCTGGGGGGCACAAGTTCATCTGGGAAGTGTAGCATCCAGGAGACAGCCTGTTTTCCACCCTTGCAAAAGGAGCAGTACCTGTAGTCTTCTGTCCTTGTCAGCCCGCAGGCCCTGGAGGAAAGAGCATGTCTTTGCCGCTTGTGGAAGCCTCGCTCTGCAGTGGACAGGCCTCGCAAGCTCGCGGAGTGGCGTGGCGGTTTGAATGCTGCTCTTTCCGTTGGCCAGCCTGCCCGTCTCAGAGGCTTGTCCTGACAGTGCCACACGCCCGCTCTTGAAGCAGGCGTCCTGTCCCTGTTTCGTGGGGCTGCTCCCCAAGGCCCTTCCCACCAGGGTCCCCCCTCGCCCTGCCCTGGCGGCTGCCCCCCGCCACCTGACGCCCCTTCCTCCCAGTGACAGCGTGCGTCCCGACTCCCTGCTCCCCAGGGGCCAAACCCTTCTCGCTCAGGCCGGTGTCGTCTCAAAACAGGACCAAAGCCTGTGTGAGCCTTTTTATTTGAAGTAAAAATGGTGCTTTTTTCCTTACTTGGAGATCTTCTGTATAAATACTGTAAATGACATCTTTTCGTATGGACCTGTTCGAGTGTTGCTTTCCAGAGCCCAAGAACCCTGCTGGCCTGATCTTGGGCTCTGGCCGCCCCGTCCATGCGGAGCCCTTGCGGGAAGCCCCGGTGAGCAGAGGAGCCGCAGGGGGAGCGTCTGGTGAGAGCCGCGCCTGGTCCCAGCATCGCGCGCTAGTCAGCCACTCGGCCGTGAGTGGGCTCGTCGTCATCCTCTTGCGGTCCCGGGTGCACTGACCAAATCTGTATCAGCAAATTCAGACCCTCCTCCCTCCGCATCGCGGTGTGCGTTCTCCCGCAGGCTTCTCTCCACCTGGAGTCCTCGCTGGGGGTGGGGGGGGCGGCCAGGCCCCTCGCGGGCTCTGAGCGCAGACAGGGGGCTGAGGCTTGCCTTCTCGCATGGAGCTGGCAGCCCTTCCGCAGGACAGCAAGCCTTTCCTTCCCTCCCCTCCGCCACTTGGCAGAGTAGTGACGAGGTATCCCTGCCGTCAGCTCTGTTTCAGTCAGCCTTTTCAGAAAACAGAGAGAGGGTCTCAAGACTTGCTCCAACTCTTTGGTATTCAGTATTCAACTATTTGGTATTCAGTTTTAATCGATGATGGACCTTTTGCAAGTAGCGTCAGCTCTTTTTAAAAAGAAAGTCAGGCTGAGCTAAGGGTGCACTTTGCTATATCGCGGACGTGGTGGGCCAGGTGAGGCCTCTGTAGGCTCCTTTCCATGACGAGGGCCGGGGAGACTCCTTTCGCCACTCAGTTGCCGGTCTCAGCGGGAAGGGGCTGCCTTGCTTCTTACTCTGCCTTTCACCGGGTGCCTGGAGGAACGGTCCGGGCGCTCACACTTGGCCTGCCCTCTTTGCTAGAGGCAGGACCCTGTGTGCCAAGAGCGGCTTGCTTTCCACCCGTCCTCTGAGGGCGCCTCTTTCTCTCCTTGCCTGTTGTCTTGGAAAGGATAGTCCTTTGTCTTCAGGCTTTGTGATCAAGTCATCTTAGGACTGGCACCTGTTCCCTTCTTCGCGGGGCCTGGTGGCCTTTCTGAAGTCGCGGGTGGTCAGGAGCCCTCCAGTGCACGAGACATCTGGTCAGTTGACCTGCCAGGCTGGGTGGTTCTACTGCTTTCTGAATTTCTAAGAATCTCTTTTTCTTTCCTAACAAGTTCTGCAGATTTATTTGACAATGTACGTAAGTACCATGTTTTCCTTGTGGTGTACGCTCTGTTCTGGTTTTTGTTTTTAATCAAATGCCTGTTTGGGAGGAGATGAACGTATTTAGTCTATTAGATTTGCGCTGCTGGAAAATTTTTTTTTTTTTAAGTGTAACCTTGACTAGCTGTCTTATTATTGTTTATCCTGTAAGATTAGTCTATCAATTAAAGTTTGATAATTAATTGCGTCTCCTTTTCCTTCCAATTCTTCATGCGCCTGATCTGTACTGGGGATTGACAGACATTGAAACTGGGCCCAGAGTCAGATTTTGTCCAGTTGTGGGGTACCATGTTACCATCTTCCTTGTTTGGCTCTTAGGTATATCCACATTTGTTGCTCCTGAAAATAACTGATTAAGGGACCCGACTTGATGCGCTCCGTGTGAGTCTAGCTCCCAGCTTGGTGGTCAGCCATGTTCCTGTCAGGGCCTTCCCCCTCGCCTGGCCCCCAGGGGTTGGAGGGCAGGCTGCCACGCAGTCCTCACTCTTCCAGGACATGTTTGCTCAAACACTGAGACAGAGCTGCAGCTTCAGCCGCAAGCCACAAAGACCCAGGAGGAGGGAGGAAGGTCTGTTACCAACAGCAGGATGAAAGCAGAGACCTGGGCACGAGCAGTGACTGTAGCTGGCAGAACTGGTTTTGACCCAGCTCTGCTCCCATTGGACCCTCTCTCCTCTTCGCCCTACTTGGTAAATGTCCCTGAAGGTTTTGGTCTCACTCCCCTTCCTGGCTTTGTGTAGTTCCCCATTGCCTCACAATCCTTGAACCACACCGTTGGATTCTTAACGTACTGACTATTTTGGGAGTGGGGCTGTGCTCCATGCTATCTGTGGCCTGATGCCCCTGGGGAATCTTCTGTCTGCTAAAAGGGCACTTCTGAACTGTTACTGGAGGCACCTTAAATCGGGTAGGGTGATTGAGCTTCAGATGGAGAATGAGATGAACTCTGCTCTGAATATCATACCATATTTTTGGGGGAGACACCTTGGCATTTTCTCAACTGTGGGTAACTATCAATACTCAACAGCAGGGACCCCACAAAACACTGTCATGAGGGCAAGAGGCGAGGACTTCCTGCTTTTGCCCAAAGTGGCCTGTCTAACTCGGCCTGCTTGTGGCAGTTGCTGTGCTTGCCACCCAGGAGGCCTCTGCCGACACCACTGGGCCGTTTTCAGCTGGGACTAACCTCTGCCTTTTCCAGGTTCTCTAGGCTATTTTTGTTCTGAAGCCTTATTAGCCTGTCTTATGCTACTGATAGACCCCTCCCTACTCTTCACCTCGTAACTCCTAACTTTGAAGTTTCTTTTGTTTTTACCACTTTCCTCTCTATCTCATTGTAATCACTTGCTGTCTTCCCTTTTTTGTACATTTTCAAACCTACAGAAAATTGAAAAATGCTAGTGACCACTTTGTGCTTTCACATGGGTTTACCAGTTGTTAAAACGTTAACTTCATTTGCCATTTCTTCACATGCATAGTTTATTTTGCTGAATCATTTGACTGCCTTACAGATGCCATGCCATGTTTCCTGTGGATACATAAGCAGCATCTCCAAAGAGTAAGACCATTATTATGCCTTAGCACGACACGGTACCTCACCTAAGAAAACTAATATCAATTCAGTAATATCACCTAATATATAAACGATGTGAAATTAGTAATATTAGTTAATACATCTTCTAGAATGGTTCTTCCCAATCAATAATTCTTACATTTCTGAGTCCTGTCTTTTTTTTTTTTTAATATCCTTTTAAGTTTGTCGTTGCTAGCCTTGCTCTCCCTTTAAAGAAACCTCCCCTCCCTGTGTGTCTCTCTAATCATCATTTGTATCCTGACCCCCTGCTTTCTCCCCTTCCCTTCCTGTCTGAGTGCTGGTTACACTGTTACCACGGCTTCGGGAGCTGTGGTTCTGGTGGTGGTCAGGAACTGGCGCCCCCACCTGGCAGAGTCACCTTGTTCTCTGCCCTCCCTCCCACACGTTGAGACTTGCTGACTGCAGGGACCCACGACTGAGGACAAACCCAGTTCATGTGAATTACGCAAGGAGATTGTAACCAGAAAGTCCAGTGTCAGACCTAGGCCTCTGTGGGCCCCCAAATCGCAGCGGGCGCCTGACCCTCCAGCTCTCAGCTCTACTTTGTTCTCTGTTGACTCAGCTTCTAGCAGATGCAACCCCGAGGGAAAGAGAAGTGTTTTCTTGCCCAAGAATTCCAGATTAGAAACAGCAGACAGGGCTCTTACTGGCCTGTTACCCTGCCCTCCACAAACACATAGACACAATAACCTTAGCATCTGGGACGTGTTGTTCCCAGTGACTTCAGTTTACTGTGAGTCTGGGGCTTTCAGATGAACACTCCAGACTGTGGAAGACCGCAGCTGTGGCAGGCCACCCAGCAGGCTTTGGGCCTCATGCTCTGCGCCAGGCCAGTTACTGGGAAAGGACCTTCTGCAGGGCTCCAGCCTCGGTGAAGAGTGGGTGCCCCTGAACCCTCCAGCCTCGCTGAAGAGTGGGTGCCCCGAACCCTCCAGCCTCACTGAAGAGTGGGTGCCCCTGAACCCTCCAGCCTTGCTGAAGAGTGGGTGCCCCTGAACCCTCCAGCCTCGCTGAAGAGTGGGTGCCCTGAACCCTCCAGCCTTGGTGAAGAATGGGTGCCCCTGAACCCTCCAGCCTCACTGAAGAATGGGTGCTCCTGAACCCTCTCTCCAAGGCGGGCATGTTGTTTAACATCAGCTCTTGGGTTGAGTCTGTCCACTGCCATGCACCAGGACAAAGTATGTGCGTTCCTTGTCACCACTCCATCACCTCTTGTCCGTCCCTTTACCAGATGTGTATAAGAGACAGTCCCTACTCTTCACCTCGTAACTCCTAACTTTGAAGTTTCTTTTGTTTTTACCACTTTCCTCTCTATCTCATTGTAATCACTTGCTGTCTTCCCTTTTTTGTACATTTTCAAACCTACAGAAAATTGAAAAATGCTAGTGACCACTTTGTGCTTTCACATGGGTTTACCAGTTGTTAAAACGTTAACTTCATTTGCCATTTCTTCACATGCATAGTTTATTTTGCTGAATCATTTGACTGCCTTACAGATGCCATGCCATGTTTCCTGTGGATACATAAGCAGCATCTCCAAAGAGTAAGACCATTATTATGCCTTAGCACGACACGGTACCTCACCTAAGAAAACTAATATCAATTCAGTAATATCACCTAATATATAAACGATGTGAAATTAGTAATATTAGTTAATACATCTTCTAGAATGGTTCTTCCCAATCAATAATTCTTACATTTCTGAGTCCTGTCTTTTTTTTTTTTTAATATCCTTTTAAGTTTGTCGTTGCTAGCCTTGCTCTCCCTTTAAAGAAACCTCCCCTCCCTGTGTGTCTCTCTAATCATCATTTGTATCCTGACCCCCTGCTTTCTCCCCTTCCCTTCCTGTCTGAGTGCTGGTTACACTGTTACCACGGCTTCGGGAGCTGTGGTTCTGGTGGTGGTCAGGAACTGGCGCCCCCACCTGGCAGAGTCACCTTGTTCTCTGCCCTCCCTCCCACACGTTGAGACTTGCTGACTGCAGGGACCCACGACTGAGGACAAACCCAGTTCATGTGAATTACGCAAGGAGATTGTAACCAGAAAGTCCAGTGTCAGACCTAGGCCTCTGTGGGCCCCCAAATCGCAGCGGGCGCCTGACCCTCCAGCTCTCAGCTCTACTTTGTTCTCTGTTGACTCAGCTTCTAGCAGATGCAACCCCGAGGGAAAGAGAAGTGTTTTCTTGCCCAAGAATTCCAGATTAGAAACAGCAGACAGGGCTCTTACTGGCCTGTTACCCTGCCCTCCACAAACACATAGACACAATAACCTTAGCATCTGGGACGTGTTGTTCCCAGTGACTTCAGTTTACTGTGAGTCTGGGGCTTTCAGATGAACACTCCAGACTGTGGAAGACCGCAGCTGTGGCAGGCCACCCAGCAGGCTTTGGGCCTCATGCTCTGCGCCAGGCCAGTTACTGGGAAAGGACCTTCTGCAGGGCTCCAGCCTCGGTGAAGAGTGGGTGCCCCTGAACCCTCCAGCCTCCTGAAGAGTGGGTGCCCCGAACCCTCCAGCCTCACTGAAGAGTGGGTGCCCCTGAACCCTCCAGCCTTGCTGAAGAGTGGGTGCCCCTGAACCCTCCAGCCTCGCTGAAGAGTGGGTGCCCTGAACCCTCCAGCCTTGGTGAAGAATGGGTGCCCCTGAACCCTCCAGCCTCACTGAAGAATGGGTGCTCCTGAACCCTCTCTCCAAGGCGGGCATGTTGTTTAACATCAGCTCTTGGGTTGAGTCTGTCCACTGCCATGCACCAGGACAAAGTATGTGCGTTCCTTGTCACCACTCCATCACCTCTTGTCCGTCCCTTTACCCATCGGAGGAAACTTTGAGAAGAGACCTAGCCAAGGTCACATGCCTGTCACAGACCAAAGCTGTGATTCAGAATCCAGATACGCCTGACCCCAGAGTCTGTACTCTGAGATGCTGGTCTTATTGTTGAGGACTTAGGAAAGAGCTTGGCTACTTTGTTTTGCTTTCATTTTTTTTCTTTTCTCTCCCTGGTTTATCTTAAGGGTACTAACATGTTTGTGAGTTGTTCTTTTAACTTTGAATCTTGATATTTATTGCTTGGCCACCATTTAAAAAATCGAGACAGAGTACATGGGCTTGATAGAGAAATCTCAAATGGTAGGTAAGTCTCATGTTTTTCTAGCTCTCCACACCAGCTGTGTTCCATCCCTGAAGGAAGCAGAGTTCACTTTAGGCTTAAGCACCAAGAGGCCATCTCATGAGCAGAGGGTCAGTCATTCCCACGTAAATCCCTTATCAGTCAGGGTATCCACAGAGGAACTTCAAAGCAGGAGGGAACAGGTCCAGAGGAGGCACCTCACAAATATACTCCAGCCTAGAGTTCTAGATCATCATCTGTCATCTGTTTGGGTATCCCACAAGTAAATCCAACATCCCAAACTGAAACGATATCCCTTTCTTTTTCCTTTTTGGCCACTCCATGTGGCATGCCAGATTTTAGTTCCCTGGTCAGGAACTGGACCCGCGTCCCAGTGCAATGGAGCATGGAGTCTTAACTGGCTGGGCCACCAGGGAAGCCCCTGTATCCCTCTTCAGTCTGACCCTCCTCTCTTCCCTCTTATAGACAGCAGTTCACCCAGGACCAGTAGCCCCAAGCCATGAACTTGAGAGATACCCTAGACTCACTTCCTCTGTCATCTGACCACCTGCTATTTTTATCCCCAGAGTATTTTTGCAATCCCTCTTCTCTATCCCAACTTCCAAATCTGCATCTTTCTCTTGGGTTCTTCTAGTACCCAGCACTTTCATCTCCTTCAATTTACCCTTTGCACAGCCAGCTGCCAACCACTGAGCTCGAGTATGGCTGGCTGCATCTGCTCTGGGAAATCCTGTGCCTGCTGCCTACAAGTTCCTTACCAGACAAGTGAGGCCGTTTTGTGACCTGATCCCAGCCACAGCTTTAACCAGAGGCCACCTCACCCAGGATTTCACCCTCCAGTCATAACCCCGGCCTGAACCAATAGCATTTCACCTCCTGTGCCCACATGGTGCTGCCGTGGCTCCTGCCCGTGCCATGGGGCTGAGCCCGGCGGGGCCTTAGGAATACAGCCGAGGCTTCCCTGCTTGGGAATGCCTTTCCCAAGCCTCGGCTCCTAATGAACTCCCTGTTTTCACACGTTTCTTTTTACACGTGTTTATATTTAGAAAACACTGATTAATAAAAATAAGCCAAGGTATTTCTACCACATGGTGATAATCTAGCATTTGGGGATGTATCGTATGGAAATGGAATCCTGCTGTTGATTGTCTGTTCTGTGGCTCAGCTGGTAAAGAATCTGCCAGCAATGTGGAGACCTGGGTTTGATCCCTGGGTTGGGAAGATCCCCTGGAGAAGGAAAAAGGCTAGCCACTCCAGTATTCTAGCCTGGAGAATTCCCTGGATTGTATAGTCCATGGGGTTGCAAAGAGTCAGACACGACTTGAGTGACTCACTTTCACACTTCAAATAAAATACCAATTTTTCGTGTAAAACTATTCCCATTGAACCGACCCCACGCTGTGGATTTCCAGCTGAATGCCGTCCATATACTTTGTTACCCTATCATGTTGTCTTCTCCTTAACAAATTTCAAACAGGATGGTTGACGGGCTGTCACCTAGTCACCGTCTGTTAACGCTGCTACCGTTTTTCTTTTTCCTGAACCATTCAAAAGTTACCTACAGGGACTTCCCTGGTGGTCTAGTGGCTAAGACTTCAAGCTCCCAATGCCTGGGGCCCAGGTTCAATACCTGATCAGGCAACTACATCCCACACGCCACAACTAACACCTGGAGCAGCCCGATAAATAAAGTCACCTGCGGACATCTGGCTGCTTCACTCCTAAGTTCTCCTGAACGTAAGGTTAGTTTACTACACAATACTGATTGTATGTAAGAAATTCAACATTATCACCTATGTAGAGTCCAGTTGTCCTCAAAATGTCCCGTTTTTTTCCCCAGACTTTTCAAGCTTCACATTTCCCCTGAAGTTAACGTGTCTCTGGTCTGCTTTAATTTAGTTACCCTGTCCTTTCTGTTCCACGTCACTGTTTTTTTTAAAGTCCCACCCTCCGGATTTGTTTCATGATCAGTTGAGAATGCCACGAAGGTGACGTGTCCTCTCATGACTTCAGGAGCAGCTTAGTCAATGCTTAGTATCATTGGTGATGCCGAATACGAAACATCACATGGATTTTCATGGTCTCCTTTACCAGACGGTGAGCTTCCAGTGAGCAGCTTTACACTTGTGACCCAAGGCCCAGCCTGGAGGAGTGCACTGCAATGGCCAGCACACCGCAGTTAAACATTGGGTGCATGAGTGCCCTGGCTATTCGGAGGAGGCAGAACACCAATGGGCCCAGACGCAGGTCGTGACAGGCCTCCCAGCCACCCCTTCCCAAAGGGACCTGCCTGCAGCAGACACACTGATCCTCCTGTTTATTCTGATTGACACGCTTTGGAATGCTGTATTTGGCCTGTTTGCTGCCTATGTATAGGGGGACACTGGTTTCTCAAAGAACTTCACAGCAAGTTTTTAGACCAGAAAGCCTTTGCTGTCTGAACATGCACCCAGATCCAAAATACCACTGTCGACAAATAATGTGTGGTTGTTCCCCCCACCTCTCCCACTGCCTCATTCTGGCTCCTTTTAGACTTAGAACCACCACAGAATGGTTATGAGTGGGCCATTTCATGGCAGGTATGTGGTTAAGATTTTAGCAATCTCTTTAGTGGCAGTACTGCTGACTTCAGGATTTTAGGCAGCAACAAACACATTTGCAATTTTTGGCAAAATGTGTAGTTGCTGTGGGAGATAAAACAGCCAGAACATTTACCCCAGATATTAAATTAAGGTATGTTCCAATCAGGAGTCCTGTGCAGCCTATTTTTTTGCCGGTTGGATCTCTAGTGCCTAATAAGCAAACTATTTGTTGAATAAATGCAGCTGGGAAAAAGAAAGAGGCAGTCCCTTATGTTCCAATTTTGCAGTTTTCCAAGAATATCTTAAGTGCTTAAAAAAGCAGCAATGAATGCTTCCTATTTACTTAAAAAGGAGGGAAATGTGACTGCTTTCTTGTCTATAGTAGTTCTAAAGTGACACAGAAGGAACTGGCAACACCAGGTACCTCCAGAAGCAGGTGTGTGGCCCAAACCCCACACCAGACTGCAGAGTCCTGTCACCTCGTTCCTCAGCCACGAGATTCTCTGCTGGCTGAGGATCACACAGCCAGTCCCTGCACCTCTGCAACGATGCTACTTCCTACTTAAGTACAAGACTTGGATCTCCTTCCTCCTGCATACTAGAAGTTCCGCTAAAAGTAAAACAGGTATTTTAGGATAGGTCTCTCAAGTTAAGTCTCCAAGAGCTGAGCAGTTGCCTACATCAACTCCAAAGACCTAACACAGTGCTAGGAATAAAAGGAACAGGGTTGTTACTGATGTATGACCAACAGACACAAAGTCAAAGTAACCCAGGGGGAAAGAGAACCTTTCATCTTCCCCAATTACCAAAATTACTAAATGCAGTAATTCAGAAATGGATCCTCAGGACAGGGATGAAAAATTAGTCCACACACTAATGTCAGCTGATACAAGGAATAATCAGTAAACTAATGGGGGCACAAAGTATTTTGAGGCAAAACATCCTTTTATCACTAATTCATTCCTCATACTGAAGGTGGTCGGAGAGAAACTTATTTCAAGCACTCTGCTGAAAAAGTTATATTTCTGATATCCATGAATACCAATGACAGACTAATCTTTAAAAATGCTAAGCAATGTCAATCTATTAAAAAAAGCACTCTAGACATAAAAAACTGAAGACTGAGAAAAATCTTGGTTTTACAGATTTATTTTCAAAGGGCAAAAACACTTAAGACAATTTAAATACAAGTCTAAACAGAATTACTCTCAAAGTCAGCAATGATGCAGAAATGTGTTCTCACTGCCAGACACTCGCCAGCATCTTCTGAGCCTTCTCTCAGTGAGGAAAAGGGGTCTGGCAAAAGACAAAGTAAATTCAAAAGTCAAAGTAAATTCAAAAGACAAAGTAAATTCAAAAGACAGAGTATACTCTCTTTGGTGTTACTAACTTGAAGTGATAATCTCTGAGGTGCTAAGTCCAGGGTAACTAAAGTTACAGACACAAACACAATGTTTTATTTTTAAAGCTGATCACTTATTCTACAGCTTGAAGAACAGCAGCTAATATTAAGAGGCTTCTTTACTTCCGGCACTGTATCAGATGACTGACACACACTACCCAGGTTTACCTTCACGAAAGCCCCAGGCAGGCCCTGTCATACCCCCATTTTACATATGAGGAAACTGAGGCTATGGAGGCTACACAGTCTGCCCAAGATCCCAGGCTGACAGGACGCGGCAGTGCTGGGTCAGCTCAGGCATCTGTCGCTGGAGTTCATGCTCCTACCCAGGCGGCCTCTCCTGCCTACTTAGGAGCCAGGCCATCTCAGCTTCGTGGACAGCAGGCTGGACAGGCGTTGGGGTGGGGGTAACTGAGGGAGGCAAAGGCCTCTGCTTCAGGGTGACCTTGCTCAGTTTTTTAGTGGCAGTCTGCTTTTCGAGGAGGGTGACAGAGAGTCCTGTCTAGGAATGAACTGCTGTCAACCCCTCTGGAGGAGAAAGATGATCGGTAGGGTTGGCCCCCTTGGAGTGGCAGATAACCAGAAGGTACATGCATTTTATAACTCCTGAAACTCTTGTCAAGCAGTTCCATTTTTCCATTTCTTCCTAAGTTTTTATCGAAGAACCATAGAGAGATTAATTCTATGGGAGAACAATAAGCCAAATTATTTACCTGATATTTTATTCATATACATCCTTCTTATCTGCAATGTAATCTACAATTTCTTGTGGGCACATTAACTTCTCCGCATCTATATCAGGAATCTCAAACCCTGAAAGTGAATATTACGACAATGCATGAATGTAGAAAAAGCAAATCCTTTAGAACTGAAAGCATCTAACCCTTCAACAACATGCATAAGCACATCAAAACTTTCCAGCAATCTCGAATCCCATTTGTGAGCCTGTTATGTACCAGATGATATATTTTTCAGACATAATTTGCATACTAGAAAATGCCCCCACTTCAAGGGCAACATTGAATGGTTTTTAGTAAATTCACGAGGTTGTGCAGCATCACCACTATCTAACTCTGGAATATTTTCATTACCCCAGAAAGAAACCCCGCAGCCCTTCCAAGTACCACCCCTCTAGTTAGGATGATCTCAAGGAACTGTAATTAAGCTCTGCTCTGTGGGATGGCATACAAGTCCCTTGGCTTCCATTCAGGCAGTTCACCCCCTAAATGAGCCATGGAACCTTGTAATAGTCTCATTTGTATAACCATCCCAGACAAGGATAACTTGGGAATGTGCATGGAAAACGCTGCAGGAAACCAAGAGATGTGTATATGGGTGTGTGTACAGGCACACATCCTAACCTAGGCACACCTGGTGCTTTTCTAGACATGGACATTTAGCTCTAGCTCACTGGTGGGGAGGGTGGTCCATCAGGTGAAGGCTACGCCCTTCATCTAGGAGCCCCACCCCAAGAATCTCAAGCCCTTGCCCCCCAAGCCCTGTTCTCGCACTGAGCCCTTGGTACTGCATGGGGCACTCTGTGGACCTGCTTCCCAAATATCATTAAGTATACTGTCCCTGACGTTTACTTCATCCGATAGTAAGCCAATGGAGGTGGGGGTTAGCGCACTACAACTGCAAATCCCCATCAGACACCCAGCATTTCTCTGCATTTAATCCACCTAAATCAAGAACCAAAACCCAGCCTGTGCATTACCAAATTCGTCCTCCATGGCCATGATAATCTCCACTTGGTCCAAACTGTCTAAGCCCAGGTCTTTCATAAAATGGGAATTTACTGAAAGCTACAAGAAAAGAACACAAAACGCAAAATTCAGTCTGTGAGAACACTTGCTTCTCAAAATAACTGAATGGTGAAATGTCACTTAATCATTACCAAGAAGTTTTTTTTTTAATATAAAGAGGTCATATTTTAAATATCAAGAGCCAGAACAATTTAACCTGTGGCAACACACACTTGGTGTACTTTATATGTTAACGTATTCAACCTTAATTTTGAAATAGTTAGCAATATATATAAAGCTAATGATGAACTGACTTTGTACATTTTACAATGATCTTTGATCACTGTTCTCAATGACATCTGAGAGTCTGTTTTTCCTCGCTGCCTTACTGCCACACCTTAGAGGTGACGTCCTGCTCCCTCAGGAATGGCACAGTGTCTATTATCATCTTGTCTTTCATTGATACTGTACCATGTGATTAAATACACATTTAAAGAAAAATCATTTAAACCACATCAATTACCTTTTCTGGGTCAATCTTGTCGTAGAGTTTCAAGACGTAAAGAACACGGTCCTTGATTCCCTCCAATGTCAAAGGCGGTGCGTCGCTATACTGGCGGCACAGCTGTGTAACTCTGCCTGGAACCTAGAGCAAGGGATAAAAGAAGCGCTGCTGTGGAGCCCAAAATGCCTCTAGAGGAGGCACCGGCTACAGATGTCTTTCACAGAGCTTTCACAGGGCTAGCAAATCCACCTCCAGGGAGGCTCACTGTGGCCACCAGGACACACACAGGCCTAATGCAGGGTGGAGTCAGAGGCCATAGCAGTTCAACAGCATAAAAATGGATTTCTTGGGACTTCCCTGGCAGTTCAGTGGCTGGAACTCCATGTTTCCAATGCAAGGTGCTCGAGTTGCATCCCGGGTCTGGGAGCCAGGATCCCACACGGTGTTGCCAAAAAAAAAAATCTTTCCTCTGAGTCAGGACAGGCACTCTTCTCTCCTCTGGTCGGCCTCCAGGCTTTGGGACCTCTGTCCCACTCAGTGATAACTGCCACTAAAATCATCTAGAGTCTGCAGAGGACCCTAAGGCTTCTCACATCTCAAGCAGCCCACTATCCTTTTAATACCCAAGGCAAAGTAATTCCTCCAAAGAGTGTCAGGGTGAACTGACACTGAGAATCACACACCACAAGTGTCTAATTTGGCCCTGGTGGTAATTATAGACTTTGGCCAAGACAAATGAAGCCAGCTATGAACCCAAGGAAGAGGATGATGAGTTCGCAGGCGTTAGTTTCCAATCTGTTTCCCTTCCAAGTGGGCTTGCCTTGTTGCTACCCACTAAATAATGAGACATTCTGATCTTTGCCATCATTGTGTAATATCTCAAATTTCTGATCTTAGCCTACTTGGAACTCAACTAGGTGTGACAGTCTTGACTAGATTCCTTCACAGAATGTGAAAGGGGGTCCAAGTCACAGATCAGCAGACTTAAGGCCATGGAAGGCATGGGGCACAGTGGGGAAAGTGAGACAGCCGTCTGGCAGTTCGTAGTACAGAAGCCTTTAACCTCAACTGGTGTGCTCACCTTCTGAAGTTGATTTTAGGTCTGCACCTTGGAGTTCTTAGGGGATAGAAGCCCACAGGAAGTGGGTTTCCTTTTTGGGATTAAGCTCCTCCAGTCACAAAGCTCTATGGAAAAAAAAAAACAACAAACAAACCCCAAACCGAACAACACTGCCAGGACTTCCCTGGTAGCCCAGTGGTTGAGAATCCACCTGCCAGTGCAGGGGACACAGGTTCGATTCCTGGTCCAGGAAGATCCCGCAGGCCTGAGGGCAACGAGGCCTGTGTGCCACAGTTACTGCGCCCTTGCCCTAGAGCTTGTGCTCTGCAACAAGAAGCCACCCCAGTGAGAATGCACTTCAATTAGGGAACAGCCCCTGCCTGCCACAACTAGGAGCCTCTGCACAGCAGTGAAGACCCGGCGCAACCAAAATAAAATTAATGCACTTTAAAAAACTGCCGGAGCGTCCCTGGTGGCTCAGGGGAATCCACCTGCCAATGCAGGAGGATCCCACATGCGCCAAGCAACTAAGCCTGGGTGCCTCCACTATTGAGCCTGTGCTCTAGAGCCGGGGAGCCACACTTCCTGAGCCCATGTGCCACAATTACTGACACCTGAGTGCCCTAGAGCAGCAAGAAAATCACTGCAATGAGAAGCCCATGCACTGCAACTGAAGAGCAGTCCCTGCTCTCTGCAGCTAAAGGAGCCCTCGCAGCAATGAAGACCCGGCACAACCACAAAAACAAATGATTAAAAAACAAAAAAACTGCCAGTTAACCAAATCAGTACACATCTGCTTAAGAAACATTTATCTTGCAAAAAAGGAAAATCAAGTACTGGAATCAGGTTTAAAAAGCAAGCTAAAGAGATCAGAGCACTTGTTCTTTTTGTTTCCATTTATCCTTTCCTTTCTGATTACAGCATGTTAAATTAAGGAGACCTCTGATCTGGGGATGCCACAGGCCAACTTATTAATAATGACTAGAAAAGGTTTCCAAACCACAAACAAAAGGGAAGAAGCAAAAAGGACTAAAGAGAAAGAGGGAGAAGACATACGTTAATACTGGTAATGAGAGAAAAGAAATCTGAGGTGGGAGGATCTAACAGAGGCCTCGTCTGTGTGCAGCACAGCAAGAAGTGGTATGAGGTGAATTACCGCTGGGAAAGGGTGAGAGGCTGGAGGCTGACATGCACAGCGCCCAAGGGAAGAGGCTGGTGAAGGCACTTTCACATGCAGCTACCCAAGTGGCCCACTAGGTGTCAGCATTGACCCCAATAGCACTGGCAACTGCCTGCAGGGGCCAGGTGGTTTCCCTGTGATTCAGTCAGTTCTGTTCAGTTCAGTTGCTCAGTTGTATCCGACTCTTAGCGAACCCATGAATCGCAGCACGCCAGGACTCCCTGTCCATCGCCAATTCCCGGAGTCCACCCAAACCCATGTCTATTGAGTCGGTGATGCCATCCAACCATCTCATCCTCTGTTGTCCCCTTCTCCTCCTGCCCTCAATCTTTCCCAGAATCAGGGTCTTTCCAACCAGTCAGCTCTTCACATCAGGTGGCCAAAGTACTGGAGTTCCAGCTTCCTTCCAATGAACAACCAGGACTGATCTCCTTTAGAATGGACTGGTTGGATCTCCTTGCAGTCCAAGGGACTCTCAAGAGTCTTCTCCAAGACCACACTTCAAAAGCATCAATTCTTCAGCGCTCAGCTTTCTTCACAGTTCAACTCTCACATCCATACATGACCACTGGAAAAACCATAGCCTTGACTAGACGGACCTTTGTTGACAAAGTAATGTCTCTGCTTTTGAATATGCTATCTAAGTTGGTCATAACTTTCCTTCCAAGGAGTAAGCGTCTTTTGACTTCATGGCTAAAGTCACCATCTGCAGTGATTTTGGAGCCCAGAAAATAAAAGTCTGACACTGTTTCCACTGTTTCCCCATCTATTTCCCATGAAGTGATGGGACCAGATGCCATGATCTTAGTTTTCTGGATGTTGAGCTTTAAGTCAACTTTTTCACTCTTCTCTTTCACTTTCATCAACAGACTTTTTAGTTCCTCTTCACTTTCTGCCATAAGGGTGGTGTCATCTGCATATCTGAGGTTCTTGATATTTCTCCCGGCACTCTTGATTCCAGCTTGTGCTTCATCCAGCCCAGTGTTTCTCATGATGTACTCTGAATATAAGTTAAATAAGCAGAGTGACAATATACAGCCTTGACGTACTCCTTTTCCTATTTGGAACCAGTCTGTTGTTCCACGTCCGGTTCTAACTGTTGCTTCCTGGCCTGCATAAATTGAGATTAAACAGGGCCCCACCTGGAAACCACAGGCCAGTCTCAAAAGGTGGCTGCAGTGGGCTGTGCAGGAAACAGGAGGGTGTTATCACTGTGGGAACTCGGGCTCTGGAAGGAGAAAGTATCCCAGCACTAGCTCTTTGTTACTAGCTGTTTGGCCTTGAGCAAATTATTTAATCTCGCTATGCCCTAGTTTTCTTTATCTGTTAAGTGACCATAAGCAACAAAGTTCTGTCTAGTCAAGGCAGTATTCACACATGGATGTGAGAGTTGGACTAAAATGAAAGCTGAGAGCTGAAGAATTGATGTATTTGAAGTGTGGTGTTGGAGAAGACTCTTGAGAGTCCCTTGGACTGCAAGGAGATCCAACCAGTTCATCCTAAAGATCAATCCTGGGTGTTCATTGGAAGGACTGATACTAAAGCTGAAACTCCAATAGTTTGGCCACCTGATGTGAAGCACTGACTCATTTGAAAAGCCCTGATGCTGAGAAAGATTGAGGGCAGGAGGGGAAGGGGACGACAGAGGATGAGATGGTTGGATGGCATCACTGACTCAATGGACATTAGTCTGAGTGAACTCCAGGAGATGGTGATGGACAGGAAGGCATGGTGTGCTGCAGTTCATGGGGTCGCAAAGACGTGGACATGACTGAGCAACTGAACTGAACTGAAACAATAGCACCCAAGTTCACAGGACTGTTGAGGCATCAAGGAGATAATGAAACGCAGAGGGCTTAAAACACTGCCTGGTACATACAGAGTAAGTGTTATTCAGGGTTGTCTAGTAGGCTCAGGCAGAAAAGGAGATGGCACCTCCACTCCAGTACTCTTGCCTAGAAAATCCCATGGATGGAGGAGCCTGGTGGGCTGCAGTCCATGGGGTCGCAAAGAGTCAGACACGCCTGAACGACTTCACTTTCACTTTTCACTTTCCTGCATTGGAGAAGGAAATGGCAACCCACTCCAGTGTTCTTGCCTGGAGAATCCCAGGGATGGGGGAGCATGGTGGGCTGCCGTCTATGGGGTCGCACAGAGTCGGACATGACTGAAGCGACTTAGCAGCAGCAGCAGTAGGCTCAGGATGAAAGTGACCTGCCAGTCTGAGAGTGAAGCAGTAGTGTAGCCCAGAGTACTTGATTGACTCCTTCCCTTTCTGGTCTCTTTACTGATTTCCTATCAGGTTACAGTACTGCCCACAGCACTTTACATACGTCATCTCCTTGAGAGCTAATAAGAAGCCTGTTTTACAGGTGAGGAAACAGACAAAAGGTTAGGTATCTTGCACCAGGTCTCCCAGAATGGCCTCCTGAAGGGTCTTACTGCCTCCTTTCTGCTGGATCTCAGCCATTAAAAACAGAGTGGACAAGCACTTCTGAAAAGTGTCCCCAATGGCCAACACTGTTTCTGGTGTTGCTTACTGTTCCCCAAGGTCTACATTTAACAATTATATGCAACAAAATCACCTCCCTCAGACATCAGAGAAGCCACTGTCTGCAGGAAAAGAATGAGGACCCAACCCTGTGAACCAGCAGGAATAAACGTGGGTAGTTTCTATTAATATCCATCTTACCCTGAACTGGGTCCATTTCTGAGGGGAACTCAGAGTAACCTAGGTGGCTTTAAAGACTATCTCTGCAAATTACCCCCTGGACGGCTCTACCCGGGTAGCAGACATCAAATTATCACCTGTTTGGTGATAAATTATCAAATTATTATCACCTGTTTGGTGATAAATTCCTTACCTGTCTCCAAAACACCTGCCTGCAGACCTCCATTTCTTCTCCAAGCCCTGGGGCTCTAGCCAGAAACCTCAGAGCCAGCCTCCACTTTCCCCATGTTCTCACCATCATGTTTACTGGGTCACTCACCTAAGTGGGAGGGAAGGTCTCAAATGTTCCTTCAACAAATTGCATTAATCTTTACTCCCTGTGACCCAGACAGAGAACATCCACATTCCTCAGTGGGTGAATGAGCACCTATACAGCACCCTTCAATATACCTGTCTTCCTACCTCAACTCAGGTCTCTCCCTTTCACAGGCACCAGGAGCTCAACACTAAGTAAGCGCTGGGCTCATCCTGGCCTCTGCATGTGCCACTGTATCCACCCCCCCACCCCCCACCACCCCCGCACGAGAAGCCGCTGCCTTCAGGACCACACTCCCTGCGGTTCTCATCAATCCGCTCCTCGTCTGCACTGCACACACCTGTCCTCAAACGGCAGTGCCTTGCCTATTACCTGCCTGGCTCAGCAGCCTTTAAGCTTTACCTTATGTGCCAAGCACAGTACAGTGGGCTGGATCCACAAAGATAAATAAAGACACCTACCTCTAGAGAAGCCTATGGTCTAATGGAAAACACTAATCCAAACAGATCATTTCAATTATAATAAAAATGTGGCAAGGGCCGTGACAGGTATTTGTAGGTTGCTTCAGTAACAGAAGTTGTCACTGAATCCTTGAGAGCCAATGAGGGTAGAGATACGAGACTCGGGAATGAATGACGTGGTCAGATCGCAGCCCCAAGTCCATCACCACCACACATTGTCAGTCTGGTTCCAGTACCAGGAACAGCTGAGCTTTCCCTGCACAAGAACTCTTTGGAAATTCTCTGTACTCTGGCTGCCTGTCTAGATTCAGGGCTCTGGGTCAAGTAAAAGACTTCAAGATCCCATTTTAGGCCACTACAATTTTTTTTTTTTTTTGGTGCCTTCTCTTTTATATTGTTGTATTTTTATACCCAGGAAAGCTGCTTTGGCTCCTTTTTTTCCAGGGGGGAAAAATTAGAATATAAATGAATAACTAGTTGTTCCAGGGTCTGCACAGTGGATGGATTTGAGGAGGGAAAACCTGACAAAACAGAATAGGCAGAATGAGCAAAGGTTCAGATGAAATGAACAAAGGCTAGAGGGGGAAGTTGGGGGTGACTGGCACACAAGCGGTAACAGAAACCAAGAAAGCAAAGAGATGGGCGAGGGAGAGTGTGTGGCAAGTGATCTCTTGAGCTTACCAACATTTAATGATTTGGAAAAGAAAGTTCCCAACAAGGTGGAACAAGAGATGAACCAAGGGAAAATAATGTCAAAAACCACCTAGGGAAAACAGCACAGCAGGGACTAAGCTGGCAAGGTTAACAAAGCTGCCACGTGTCCAATGCGGACATGAATTGATGTCTTTCTTTTGTATGCATCTCCGTATCTCTCAACTGCCAGCATAAGGCCTGGCACAGAGTCCCTCAAAATCTTTGAAGGAACAAGTTTCACTCTGCAGTTTAATCCAAAAAGGATATAAAGTAGCTAAATGAGAGCATTTAGTCAAAACCACTCTGTAAGCATAAAGAAAACGGCTGCTCTGCTGAGTATGTAAACCCAGCAGAGGTAGTGGAACCTCTCTGAGCACCTTGCAATTCAAGGCACTGTCCAAGTTAACAGCAGCAGCAGGATCTTCTGGAAGCCACTGGAAATGAAGACTCTCAGGCCCCTTTCCAGAATCTGTATTTTAACGCAAGTGATCAGAGCACACAATCAAGTCTGAAGAGCAATGCTCCAAGAATAAGGAATTATCACTTTGCCTCTTAGCCTGACACTGAAGTTGGTCTCAGGAACAAAACGGTAACTATATACATTGCTCTTTTAAATTCAAGGTGACACTTTTAACTTTCTGACTCACTGACAGGACAATGCCCCCTGGATGAATCTACTACACTGTCAGTAAATCTTGACACTGGCTGCACATAAGAATCACTGACAACTTTAAAAAATAGATGACCACGTTGGACTGCTAGAGATTTCAGTTGATTTGGCCTGGGCATTCTTAGGTTTTATTCTAATACCTAAGTGGAGGTTGAAACCACAATTACATGAAGTCCTAGAGTTTGAAAAGGGCATTCTCTACTTAACTTTGGGATTCTATCTACCCTTAAGACAATAGTTCTTAACCTTGATGCACTTCAGAGTCACCTGGGGAACTTACAGAGCACACTTGTCAGTACCTCATCATAGAGGTGGGGGGCCCATGAGGAACATACTTATTTTTAAGCTACTCAGGTGATTTGAATGTGCAACTAAGGTTGAGAATCATTAACATAAGGAGAAATTCAGCCTCTAAAAGGTTTCATCAGATTAAAAAAAAACTTAAAAGCTAACTTGCTTCCTATCCTTATTTGCAGGAGACCCCAAAACAGGCAAAAGGTGCCACAGGGAGAAACCTGGGCAGAGAACTGCTGTGGAGGAGGCTGTAGGGCGGCGTATCTTCCTTTTTGCACCCAGTCATCAGTTTTTCCCTAGAAAGCCATCACGGTATTTATCATCATCACTACGACTAACGGCGACCGGTATTTTTGAGAGCTTACCAAGCACCAAGCTCGGCATTCTACCAGTATGATCTCCTCTAAACCTCGTTGGAACTGCACAAGGTAGAGGTTTACGATTGAGACTGAAGCTGGGCGACGGTACCTGGTTTGTCCAAAGTTCTGGTCAGAGGCAACCTGCACTCGAACCCAGGGGTGTTTGACTCCAGCTCTGTGTTCACAATCTCTAGGTCACCCGAGTGCCGGCAGGGGTCAACCAAGCACTGTTAGGCAGTGGGAGAGGGGGCGAGCAGGTGTCCCCTGGTCCTCCCCACCTACAGGAGCCACAGCAGCCGCGGCCCCGCTGCCTGGCCCCTCCCTCTCACCCCGAGTGGGCCCGACGCCTGACCCCAGCCAAGCCCCCCCCCCGCCCCCCGCAAAGTCACCGCCAGTCACCTGCGCGAGCACCAAGGCCGGCAGCGGAGCCCCAGGCCTCGTCCGGGTCTCCCCGGAGAAGAGGGCAGTGCTGAGCGGCCGGGCCGCGGCCAGCGTGGGGAGCCTGGGCAGCGGCGCGAAGGCCGTGGGAAGTCGGCGGACACAGGCGCAAAGGACACGAGCCGCCATGGCTACGCCGGCCCAGGATGCACTGCGCCGCGCCCTCGGGTTCAGTATCCCTTGCGCTCTGCGCCGGCGACGCACAGAGCGGTGGCTGTCGGGAGCGGCTGGCAGTGGCGGCCCCTGGCGGCTCCTGGCCGCACTGCGCCATCGGGGCGGGCGGCCCTGCAGTCCAGGTCCAGAGGCGAATAGATGCTAGAGCCAGAGCTAACGTGGTGTAAATGTCTTTCCCCAAACACTAATCACGGACACAGGAACGGAACTTATTTTTACTTATTCTCTGAAAGTTAAAGTTTTGAAGTCGGTGATTCTTATAGGGGCAAAGGGACAAAGTAGGTGATTAAATAGTTAATCCCACTAGAAGATTCTAAGTAGAAAAATATGGTAAACCCCTGTAAGTTAATGATCACTCAAGAAAGCAGGCTTTCTTAACAGCAAAACCAAACAGGCTTGCTTAGCAACAAAACCTTGCAGAAGAAGCAGGAGACATACCCCCAAACAATGAAATAATGGGTGCGTGAGACCTACATCCTGCCCACTGAGTTCAGTAAGTTAGTGACGCCAAGGTCATGCTCTCTGCACAGGTGAAAAACAATAATTTACAAAAATTATTGTAAAGACCCTCATTGTATTGAGATCTGAAATATTCCCATAATGCCTTAACAGTCCTGGCTTGACCCTGTAGGGACAAGAAAACTCCCTTGCCCAACCTGGAGGAGCTGATGATGGAAGCATGATGTCTACCCAAGAATGAGGAAGAAAGTGGTGTCTTACCCAGCCCTGATTTTTCCTGTGATTATAAAACTGTAGCCCACTAATTCTCAGGGTGCGGCATCACTCACCTGCTGGATCGTAAGCCTCACTAGCGTCCTAGTCTAGTAAATCACTTATCTATCACTGCCTCTCACTGGAGTCGTTCTGAGCGGAGACATAAAGGGACTGTTATACCTTTATGGAGCCACCTGAAACGACACCAAATGGTTCCAGTTCTTCATACGAAGTTTATTGAATAGCATAAAAGAAGAACGTGAGTCATGGAAATGTATAACTGAGACTAATAAATGTGGGACAATAAAAATCATATACATATTTAAAAACTTGACAGTGTGTAAACTATATAGCTCACAGAAATAGGAACATGGGAGTAAGCGGGAGAGTGCTAATTCATTCATATTTTTCAGCAGGGAAATCGAAGCCTTTGAACAATGGCTTCAAACTCAGAATACTGCCTGGATGAACACTCCAATCATGCCTTCAGTTTACTTGTTTCTTTTTCCTTTCATTAAATCCAAGTAAAATAAAATGCCCTGCCTTGTAATTTCTATTTATGTATTCATGAAAATATCAGTAATCTGTTATGTGCTAGTTGTTGAGGCTACATTAGTGAGCAAACCAGACTGGCAATCTATTTTCAGATAGATTGGGCAGATATGGAATAAACCACAAAAAAATATAACACCCCCCCCCCAAAAAAAACCTCCAGGAAGTAGTGATAAGTACAATGAAGACCAATAAAGCAGAGAAGGGGGTAGTGGGGGCTATGAGAGGTGTGCTGTTTTAGATAGGGTGGTCCTGGAAGCACTGTCTTTGGAGGTGACACTTGAGCCAAGACTTTCATCGGTCAGTTCAGTTCAGTTGCTCAGTCGTGTCCGACTTTTTGCAACTCCATGAACTGCAGCACGCCAGGCCTCCCTGTCCATCACCAACTCCCGGAGTTCACTCAGACTCACGTCCATCAAGTCAGTGATGCCATCCAGCCATCTCATCCTCTGTCGTCCCCTTCTCCTCCTGCCCCCAAACCCTTCCAGCATCAGAGACTTTCCCAGTGAGTCAACTCTTCGCATGAGGTGGCCAAAGTACTGGAGCTTCAGCTTTAGCATCACTCCTTCCAAAGAAATCCCAGGGTTGATCTCCTTCAGAATGGACTGGTTGGATCTCCTTGCAGTCCAAGGGACTCTCAAGAGTCTTCTCCAACACCACACTTCAGAAGTATCAATTCTTTGGCACTCAGCTTTCTTCACAGTCCAACACTCATATCCATACGTGACCACAGGAAAAACCATAGCCTTGACTGCTGCTGCTGCTAAGTCGCTTCGGTCATGTCCAACTCCGTGCGACCCCATAGACAGAAGCCCACCAGGCTCTTCTGTCCCTGGGATTCTCCAGGCAAGAATACTGGAGTGGGTTGCCATTTCCTTCTCCAGTGGATGAAAGTGAAAAGTGAAAGTGAAATCACTCAGTCGTGTCCAACTCTTAGCGACCCCATGGACTGTAGCCTACGAGGCTCCTCCATCCATGGGATTTCCCAGGCAAGAGTACTGGAGTGGGGTGTCATTGCTTTCTCCGATAGCCTTGACTAGACAGACCTTAGTCGGAAAAGTAATGAATATTACTTTGAATATACTATCTAGGTTGTTCATAACTTTTCTGCCAAGGAGTAAGCATCTTTTAATTTCATGGCTGCAATCACCATCTGCAGTGATTTTGGAGCCCAAAAAATAAAGTCTGACACTGTTTCCACTGTTTCCCCATCTATTTCCCATGAAGTGATGGGACCGGATACCATGATCTTCGTTTTCTGAATGTTGAGCTTTAGGCCAACTTTTTCATTCTCCACTTTCACTTTCATCAAGAGGCTTTGAGTTCCTCTTCACTTTCTGCCATAAGGGTGTGTCATCTGCATATCTGAGGTTATTGAGATTTCTCCCGGCAATATTGATTCCAGCTTGTGTTTCTTCCAGTCCATCGTTTCTCATGATGTACTCTGCATATAAGTTAAATAAGCACGGTGACAATATACAGCCTTGACGTACTCCTTTTCCTATTTGGAACCAGTCTGTTGTTCCATGTCCAGTTCTAACTGCTGCTTCCTGACCTGCATATAGATTTCTCAAGAGGCAGGTCAGGTGGTCCGGTATTCCCATCTCCTTCAGAATTTTCCACAGTTCCTTGTGATCCACACAGTCAAAGGCTTTGGCATAGTCAATAAAGCAGAAATAGATGTTTTTCTGGAACTCTCTTGCTTTTTCCATGATGCAGCAGATGATGGCAACTTGATCTCTGGTTCCTCTACCTTTTCTAAAACCAGCTTGAACATCTGAAAGTTCACGGTTCACGTATTGCTGAAGCCTGGCTTGGAGAATTTTGAGCATTACTTTACTAGCATGTGAGATGAGTGCAATTGTGCGGTAGTTTGAGCATTCTTTGGCATTGCCTTTGGGAATAGAATGAAAATTGACCTTTTCCAGTCCTCTGGCCACTGCTGAGTTTTCCAAATTTGCTGGCATACTGAGTGCAGCACTTTCACAGCATCATCTTTCAGGATTTGAAACAGCTCAACTGGAATTCCATCACCTCCACTAGCTTTGTTCGTAGAGATGCTTTCCAAGGCCCACTTGATTTCACATTTCATCAGCCAGGAGGATGGAAAAGAAGCCCTTGGGAGTCACCCTGCTGTTGCTGATGCCTATCAGCCCCTGTGGCTGTGCTCGAGGTCCACCCTCGGCTTCTCCTGCATCCTGTTTCCAACACCACCACTTCACTGCTTGTTAAGCAACTGTATCACCTCTTTGGAATTGTCAGTGAATAAATGGCCACGTTCCACATCGAGTAGCAGGCTTTCATTTCTGCAGAAAACTGACAGGCACCTGATTTGAGTCCTAGGACTAGGGCCAATAAGATCTGCTTAAGTCACCAGTGACACCCTGGCCTCTGATTGTGCCTTCCTGGCCATGCTCTGTGGCAGACCCATGGGACAGACCTATGATGGTCTCAGAAGAGGGAGCAGTCTCAAAGAGCTTTGTTCCTACCAAGTCCACATATAGGACCCTCTCTTCCCAAAACCTCTCTGTATTTCTGTGTTACATTTGATTCTTTTGGTCAAACACAACAAATTCCTCATTTATTTTTTTAACTTTTTGTTTTCTATTGGGGTATAGCCAATTAACAGTGTTGTGATAGTTTCAGGTGAACAGCAAAGGGAGTCAGCTATATACACAGATGTATCATTCTCCCCCAAACTCGCCTCCCATCGAGAGTGCCCCATAACACTGAGCGGAGTTCCATGTGCTATACAGTAGGTCCTTGTTGGTTATCCATTTTAAATATAGCAGAATCACCTCTTATTTAAATGACATATTTTGGAAGAGCTACTTTTCCTTCAGCAAACATAGAGAAAATGTCAGCCAAGACAGTCCATAGGATAAGAGGTTCATTATTGAGATCGAATCCTTAGCAGCTGGGCAAGACTTAAGAGAGCACCGGTGCTCTTCAGGAGCACTTCCATCAAAAGGGTATTAACACAGACTATGTCAGCTTCCTGCACACATCACCCTGCCGGCCCACCAGTCAGCCCTCCCTCCGCCCTGCACATTTGTACTACCGTCACATCTCCTCCTGGATCCCCTGGCACCTTATACCACCAATTCTCTCTTCTCCCAGCTATCTTCAACCTTTCCTTCCCTTCTAGCTCTTTCTCTTGAGTCCCTAAACATGCCAAAGTTCCTCCTCACCTAAAAACAAGGCCAGAGGCCTCCTCCAGTGACCTTTACTATACTTCTAATATTACCATTTCCCTTTCCATTCATAGTCAACCTCTTAAAATAAAAATTATTTGGCTGAACTGGGTCTTAGTTGCCATATGCAGGATCTTCTTTGCATAATGAGGCATCTTTAGGTGTAGTTTGCAAACTCTTAGCTGTGGCATATGAGATCTGGTGTCCTGACCAGGGACTAAACAGGAGGGCCCTGCACTGGCAGCCTGGAGTCTTAAGCCACTGGACCACGAGGCAAGTCCACATAGTCAACCTTCCTGAAGGAACAATCTACTGTTTTAAATCTTTAATTCCTCACTTCCTATTCATTCTTTTTTAAAATTAATTTTCATTGGAGTACGGTTGATTTACAGTGTCGTGTTAGTTTCTATTGTCCAGCAAAGTGAATCAGTTATACATACACACATATCCACTATTTTAGATTCTTTTTGACACTTTAGAGAGTACTGAATAGAGTTCCCTATGTGATACAGTGGTCCCCATTAGTTATCTATTTTATATATAGCAAGTAGTGTGTATATGTCAATCCCAATCTCCCAATAAATCCCTCCCCACCTCCTTTCCCCCTTGGTAGCCATAAGTTTTCTACATATGTGACTCTATTTCTGTTTTGTACGTAAATTCATTTGTCCTATTCATTAATCCACTCTAAACTAGATTATACTTGACCCCCTACTCCCACCAGTGAAACTTCATAAACTGCATCTTAATTGAAGTCCAATAGATACAACCTCTCTGACCATTCCTTTTCTGCCTTCTTCATGGCCCTATTTTCTCTGCTCATCATTTAAATGTTGATCCCTGTGGGGTTTGTCCTTGACCCATTCTTGACTTTTAAACATATATTTTCAGGATTGATTCACGCTAGAGGCTTTAATTGCCACCTCCATCCAGCCTGGCCTCTTCTTTGGGCTTTGTAGTTCTAGATCCAAATGCCCGTTGCCAGATGATCTAAAAGCGCTCTTTCCCTCCTCTTAAACTTAGGGTATCATGTTTCTCAGGGCTCCTGAGTAAATTAAATCTTCATGAAAATCCCTCTATTGTCCATGACGTGCTTGCAGTTATTAACTCATTTGAGGTTAGAGACCATGAGGACAGAGTTAGTATAGCAGAGAAAGTGAAATCTTTTATGCAAAGGTTTTAAAGGGTTCATGGGGTCACAAAGAGTCCGACATGACTGAGCGACGGGACTGAATTGATTAAAGGGTAGTAATGAAATTAGCAAAACCCATTATAGATATATCATTAAAAGGCATCTTTAAAAGAGAAGTAATGGTATTGGGACTTCCCCGGGTTAAGACTTCACACTTCCACTGCAGGGGACGCACGTTCCATCCCTGTAAGGAATCTATGATCCTGCATGCTGTGTGCAGTGTGGCCAAAAAAATCACGATTCAGTTCAGTTCAGTTCAGCTCAGTCGTGTCCGACTCTTTGCAACCCCATGAATTGCAGCACGCCAGGACTCCCTGTTCATTACCATCTCTCGGAGTTCACTCAGACTCACGTCCATCAAGTCAGTGATCCCATCCAGCCATCTCATCCTTGGTCATACCCTTCTCCTCCTGCCCCCAACCCCTCCCAGCATCAGAGTCTTTTCCAGTGAGTTAATTCTTCTCATGAGGTGGCCAAAGTACTGGAGTTTCAGCTTTAGCATCATTCCTTCCAAAGAAATCCCAGGGTTGATCTCCTTCAAAATGGACTGGTTGGATCTCCTTGCAGTCCAAGGGACTCTCAAGAGTCTTCTCCAAGACCACACTTCAAAAGCATCAATTCTTTGGCACTCAGCCTTCTTCACAGTCCAACTCTCACATCCATACATGACCACAGGAAAAACCATAGCCTTGACTAGACAGGCCTTAGTCAGCAAAGTAATGTCTCTGCTTTTGAATACACTATCTAGGTTGGTCATAACTTTTTTTCCAAGGAGTAAGCATCTTTTAATTTCATGGCTGCAGTCACCATCTGCAGTGATTTTGGAGCCCCCAAAATAAAGTCTGGCACTGTTTCCACTGTTTCCTCATCTATTTCCCATGAAGTGATGGGACCGGGTGCCATGATCTTCGTTTTCTGAATGTTGAGCTTTAAGCTTTTCACTCTCCTCTTTCACTTTCATCAAGAGGCTTTTGAGTTCCTCTTCACTTTCTGCCATAAGGGTGGTGTCATCTGCATATCTGAGGTTATTGCTATTTCTCCCGGCAATCTTGATTCCAGCTTGTGTTTCTTCCAGTCCAGCTTCATCAAGAGGCTTTTGAGTTCCTCTTCACTTTCTGCCATAAGGGTGGTGTCATCTGCATATCTGAGGTTACTGATATTTCTCCCGGCAATATTGATTCCAGCTTGTGCTTCTTCCAGCCCAGCGATTCTCATGATGTACTCTGCATAGAAGTTAAATAAGCACGGTGACAATATACAGCCTTGATGTACTCCTTTTCCTGTTTGGAACCAGTCTGTTGTTCCATGTCCAGTTCTAACTGTTGCTTCCTGACCTGCATATAGGTTTCTCAAGAGGCAGGTCAGGTGGTCTGGTATTCCCATCTCTTTCAGAATTTTCCACAGCTTATTGTGATCCACAGTCAAAGGCTTTGGCATAGCCAATAAAGCAGAAATAAATGTTTTTCTGGAACTCTCTTGTTTTTTCCATGATCCAGCAGATGTTGGCAATTTGATCTCCGGTTCCTCTGCCTTTTCTAAAACCAGCTTGAACATCTGGAAGTTCACAGTTCACGTATTGCTGAAGCCGGGCTTGGAGAATTTTGAGCATCACTTTACTAGCATGTGAGATGAGTGCAACTGTGAGGTAGTTTGAACATTCTTTGGCATTGCCTTTCTTTGGGATTGGAATGAAAAGTGACCTTTTCCAGTCCTGTGGCCACTGCTGAGTTTTCCAAATTTGCTGGCATATTGAGTGCAGATTAGGGCTTTTAAAATTGCCATCTCTAGGGCTTCCCTGCTGGTCTACTGGTTAAGAATCCACCTTGCAATGCAAGGGACATTGGTTCGATCCTTGATCCGGGAAAATCCCACATGCCCTGAAACAACTAAGCCCAAGTGCCACAATTACTGAGCTTACCAGCTGCAACTAGTTAAACCTCCATGCCCTAGATTCTGTGTTCCAGGAGAGAACTCACCACGATGAGAAGCCCATGCTCTGAAATGAAGAGCAGTCTCTGCTCATTGCAACTACAGAAAGCCTGCACAGCAACAAAGACCCATCACAGCCAATAAATAATCTGGAAAAAAAAATTGCTGTCTCTCAAACCACTTAGGGAAAGGTGAAGATGATGTCCTCAGTACAGTTGTGCTGTTGACTGACTGTTGTGAAAGTGCAGGTACTGGTATCAAGGATGCATGTGAAAATGCAAATGAACACCATTTCTAAATTATCATTTGAAGTAGGCTTTGGGTTACTTTTAGTAGGTATGTGAAAATATTACAAATTTCATAAAAGTATATTGCAGGACTTCCCTGATAGCTCAGTTGGTAAAGAATCCACCTGCAATGCAAGAGACCAAGGTTCGACTCCTGGACTGGGAAGATCCACCTAAAGAAGGGATAGGCTACCCACTCCAGTATTCTTGGGCTTCCTTTGTGGCTCAGCTGGTAAACAATCTGCCTGCAGTGTGGGAGACCTGGGTTCGATCCCTGGGTTGGGAAGATCCCCTGCAGAAGGGAAAGGCTACCCATGCTAGTATTCTGGCTTGGAGAATTCCATGGACTGTACAGTCCATAGCGTTACAGAGTTGGACACAACTGAGTGACTTTCAGTTTGTTCCCTGGCAGTCCAGTCGTTAACAATCCATGTGCCAACGCAGGGGAAACGGGTCTGACCCCTGATCTGTGAAGATTTCACCTGCTCTGCGGCAACTAAGCCCATGCACAAGTAGTGAAGGCTGAGAGCCCTAGAGCCTGCGCTCTACACTGAGAGAACCCAGATGGACGGGAAGCCCCAGCGCCATGGCCAGAGAGCAGCCCCTGCCTGCCCCAACTAAAGAAAACCCGTGTGTAGCAACGAAGACTCAGTGCAGTGAAAACAAAAGTATACTGCATATTAGTACACTCAGTTAACTGAGATTTACTGTGTAAGCATCGCTGAGTAAATATTCTAGCTGTAAAATAATTAGTTCTTGTTTCTGAAAATCATCTTTACAGGATAGGAAAAAATATGCCAAACAGGATGTATCAAAATGAATATTTATTAACATTTCAAGCTTTATGTACATAACCTTTAAAAGGAAATGTGCAAATGTGAGGCATCACAAAAATCCATTTATATACCCTTTCTCCCAAAGTAAGTACAAATGAGCATTCAAGATCAGTAGTGCCCCAACATCGGAACACAGTCTGTCAGAATGAACACAGGTAAGTAAGTGTTTTAAAACTCTTTCAAGTAGTCTCCTTTAAAGTAGCAACTCCAAAGAGTACTAAGAGGCCAAAAATACCCAGAACACTGTGTTTTCCAGGTTACCCTAACTTTTTAGTAGCGGTATACAAATATATTTCCATCTTTTTGTCCAGCCAACAAATGAGAATCTGTACCTGACCATTTAACAAAAGACCAATTCTGGCCAGAGACAGGAGGAAGGAGAGCAGTGCAGTGACCCAAGAGTAAGTCCCAAACGGCAATGGTTCCAGAAGTCAATATTGCTGCTGCGAAATGGTCTTTCACGTCGCCTTCCAGGAATCTAGCAGCAAGCAGAGGAGAGACAATTCAAATCACATATATCAAAAACAAACAAAAAGACATTAAAACAAAAATGGGCCCAAACCATGGTCTCTAAAGCAACAGGAACAAAGACACGTGGGAACACGCGTGCGTCTGTGTGAAGTCCTAGGGCTGCTGGCCAAGATCGATAGCGGCCCTGCCTGTCTCTCTGATGCACCTCTGCATCTCCTCACGACAGCTCACAGTGGCCTGCTTCCCACCGCCAAACCAGCCAAGCCTGGCCTCGCTGTGGTGTCTTGCTTTCGCTTGTCCCTCTCCTTGACAGGTCTCCCCCAAGGGCATAGCCTGGCTGGGTTTTGGTCATTGTTCAGGCTTGCTGCCCGCATAAAGTCACACCTATTCAGCAATCTGAGCGTGCACACATATATACACTCTGCTCCTTGTCTATCACAGCACCTTCTTTTTACCTTACAGCAATGTGAGACTGTTTGCCTCCATATCTTTGAGAATATGAATTTGAGACTCTCTTGTTTCCATATTTGGGGGCTGTCTGTCCCACAGAAAATGTAAACATCATGAAACAAATCTGGCTGTGTTTTTAAAGACGAGGCTCTGCAGTCAGCTACTGGGGTTTGAAAGACTGCCAAATTCTAATCACTAGACCATCAGGGATGGTACTGGGGTTTGAATTCTAGCAAAGTAAGAGATGTGTGACCCTGGAAGTTATTTAACTTCATCAGTAAAATCCTGTCCTCTTTCTTCCCCTTCTCCTCCTGCCCTCACTCTCCCAGCATCAAGGTCTTTTAAATGAGTCAGCTCTTTGCCTCAGGCAGCCAAACTAAGGGAGCTTCAGCTCCAGCATCAGTCCTTCCAATGAATATTCAGGACTCATTTCCTTTAGGATCAACTGGCTTGATCTCCTTGCTATCCAAGGGACTCTCAAGAGTCTTCGCCACACCATAGTTTGAAAGCATCAATTCTTTGGCGCTCAGCCTTCTTTATGGTCCAGCTCTCACATCCATACATGACTACTGGAAAAACCATAGCTTTCACATCCATACCTGACTACTGGAAAAACCACAGCTTTCACATCCGTACATGACTACTGGAAAAACCACAGCTTTGATTAGATGGACCTTTGTTGGCAAAGTAATGTCTCTACTTTTTAATATGCTGTCTAGGTTTATCATAGCTTTTCTTCCAAGGAGTAAGCGCCTTTTAATTTCATGGCTGCAGTCACTGTCCACAGTGATTTAAGAAATCCTCAATAAAAATTAATTATTCCTCACTGCTACATCACCAGTGCCTTGTAGAGCGCCTGGTATACAGTCAAGTTTAAGTGAATATTCTGAGTGAACTGAATGATATATTTTATCTCTGGCTCACACCCAGCTTTTTTTTTTTTTTTTTTTTGCACTCAACTTTGTGTAGCTGTCTCTTAGCTCATCTTTGGAAAATCTATAATGTTTTCCTTGACAGTCTCTCCCCAACCCTCCACTGCCAATTAAAGTGCCCTTCCATCCCAAACAGTGCAAGCCTTCTGGCATTATGCACACCAAATAGCAAAAAAATTGTTTCTTTTTTCTTTTCTTTTTTGAGCAGAGAAAGATTTACTGTATGGGCCAAGCAAACAAGGAGAGCAGATGGCTTGTGCTCAAACACCTGAGCTCATTATTTTCTAACTTCCATGAGATGAGAAACAGTAGTGCTTCCTACAGGACTGGTACCAAACAGGCTTTCAAGATTTGCTAAACAAATAGGTTTGAAAAGGGACAAAAGACATGCTTGACCTAGTAGTTCCATGTGTCCTCAATTTCTGGGCCTATGACTATGCTTCTCTCTTTATATTCAAGAAAACAAGTTTTATGTAAGCACATATTATAAATGAGAGCTCTGAGGTTCTTGTTGCACTAAGAACACTTGCAGAAATGCCACAGCTGGCTACATGCACAAGGAGAGGGACTTTTAGAACATGTACCACCTAGCAAGCTTTGCACAAGATTCAAAGAAAGAGAAATATACATATAACCATCTAAGTCGCTTACCTCTGTGAATTACTAAAACCAAACTTTGTGATCCTGATTTACTGGGTCTATTTTCAAACATTAATAAAAGGAGGATTTAGAAATGATACCCTCGATGGTGCTTGCTTCACCTAAAAATGCTAGCACTACTTCAGAGCTTTATATAGTTCAGAAAACTGCTGGGATGCCCGTAACTGTGGCATTGGTAAACAGATCTTCTCATCAGTCAACAGATAAAATACTTATCAAAAGATAAATATCAACCGCCTACATGATGGAGGTACAGTCAATATTTCAAAGTACATATATCTTCTCTTTTAAAAAAAATTATTTAGTTAGTTTGGCTGTGCGGGTCTTTCTGTCGCTACCCGCAGGCTTTCTGCAGGTGCGGCAGCAGGGGCTTCTCTCAGTCGTGGTGCGTGAGTTTCTTACTGTGGGGCTTCTCCTGTTGCAGAGCACAGGCTCTTGGAACCAGGCTCAGTAGTTGCAGCACAGGCTTCACTGCTGCATGGCACGTGGAACTGTTCCAGATTAAACTTGGGTCTTCTGTACGGGCAGGCGGATTCTTATCCACTATACCACTAGGGAAGGCTAACAGATTTTCTTAAGTGCATTTGAAACTTCCTTAATTTAACTTTTATGGAAAGAACATAAATAATAAGTTTCTTGTAGGGAATATTAATTACTCTGAAGTGTTTTGGAGTGGGGAAAAACAAGGCTTGACTATACATAAAATACCTATCTAGGGCCATACTGGTGGGCAATCATTGGATGGCAGGAATCTGAACTTTGACTCAGATCTAGTAAACTTCACATTTCAACCTACTTCTTGGTATTCTTTACCATGATCTACAGTATTTCATGTTTCCATTCACGACAGTCATAGAAAAATATTTGGTTTCTATATATGCACAGATGTTTCTCACAATGTCACACTCACTGGACGACAATCACACACTTGCCTTCCAGCTTGCCCGTGAGGAAGGCAGTAGAGCATCACACCCATACTCAGGGTTGTCTTCGGGTTAATCACAATCAGCTGAAACACAGGGCTTCCCAGTAACTCGTTCTCTTTGGCGCAAGGGTGACTCAGAACAACAAACAGGAGCCCCTGACATAGGAGAAAAATTAACGACCAAATAAATCATCTGGAGTATGTGGGGGGAAAAGAAAGCATTGGCAGAGACAGAACTACAGAAGCACAGGAACGGCCAACAGACGCCTAAGTCTCGAGGATTTACTCCCTGAATCACTCTTTCAGGCAGAACCTCTGAGGGGACCACTGGACGTCGGCTTCTCCGGCACAGGGCTCCCCACGACTTTACAGCCAGTCTTTGCAGGTGTGAATCTAGCTGACTTACCAGCTTCCTCAGCTTTAGAGCCTACTAACATTCACCCCATCTACCTGGGGAAATGCTGGTGTTGAGAAAAGAGGGCATAGAAACACCTGGAGGGAGTCTTCAAACCAGAAATGTTCACCTGTAAGTTGGTTTTTGAAAATGTGGAGCACATTTTCCCATAAAAACAAACTTTTCAGTGGTGACAGGATTTTCAGGCCAGTTTTCAAAAGCCTATTTACTTATAGACTAAAAATGACCCAAAAAAGGCACCATCACCTATGGTTATTTCTGCAGGAAAATGGTTACAGACCTCCCATGACTTTAAAATTACATGTTCTAATAATACCATCTTTGTGTATGAAAATATACATGTCACACATACGTGTAAACACACATGTATATTGTTGAAAGTAATTATTTCAGGGGTAAAATGGGAAAGTAATTATTTTGGGGGGTAAAATGGGAAAGTAATTATTTTGGGGGTAAAATGGGAAAAATTAATTACTGGGCCATCTTAGGATTAATAACATTCATTTCTACTTCATACATTTCTGTAATGACTGAATTCTTATAAGGATAATTAATTACCACTATAATTCATTGGTTGTTAAAAAAAACAACTGAAAGTCAATGTTAAATGCTATACACTTAACTAGGGGTTGGCAAACCCTGGCCTACAGGTCAAATCTGGCTCAATGCTTATCTTCGTATGGTTCATGAGCTAAGAATGGTTTCTGCATTTTGAAATAGTTAGAAAAGAGAGGAAGAACGTTTTATGTCATATGAAAATTATATATGAAACTCAAGTTTCAGAAAGCTTTATTGTCCAAAAAGTTTTATGGGCACATAGTCACATGATTTGTTTATATGTTACCTCTGGCTGACCTGGGGCTGTAGGGGTAGAGGGGTTATTACAGAGACCACATGGTCTGCAAAACTGAAAATATTTACTAACTGGTCCTTCACAGAACAAGTTTGCCAATTCCTATACTGAACTATTCGAAGAAGGCAATGGCACCCCACTCCAGTACTCTTGCCTGGAAAATCCTATGGGCGGAGAAGCCTGGTAGGCTGTAGTCCATGGGGTCGCTAAGAGTCTGACACGACTGAGCGACTTCACTTTCATTTTTCACTTCCATGCATTGGAGAAGGAAATGGCAACCCACTCCAGTGTTCTTGCCTGGAGAATCCCAGGGACGAGGGAGCCTGGTGGGCTGCTGTCTACAGGGTCACACAGAGTCGGACACGACTGAAGTGACTTAGCAGCATACTGAACTATTATTTCTGGAGGTTGGCTTCATGTGACATTTTACTTCCTATATCATACATTTCTGCATTAAATGTTTTAATATCAATGGTATCAATGTAATAACAAAAATGTAAAATTATTTAAATGCTTAGTAGGTGTATTTAATCATTCCAGAGATGAACTTAACCCTCTTATTTTAGAATAAAGAAAGTTAGCCCCAAGATGATATGATAGGCTACCTACGCTTCAGTTTGGTTCATTTCCACAGAAGTTGCTAGGCTAGAGGGAGCTGCACCCTTGTGTTCAGAGCCTGTGGGGGCTGATGAGCCCAGGGCTGCCCCTGCACTGGCAAGTCAGCCTCCGCTCAGCGCTGAGCCGGCTGCTTCTGCCTCTGCTTGTGGCTCAGCGGTCCCTGTTACTCAGGCGGTTACCCCTGACTCCTGGACAAGTACCTTCAGCCTGTTCAGATGTTAAAACTGGACTGTAAGCCAAGTCTACTGACACAGCACCTGAGAAGCTGTGTTTGTTTCTATACAGTAATGCTAAAGCCTGAGAGGAAAACATGTCGAGGACCCTTTAATCACCCTTCCTAAGGGGATCCATTCACATCATAAATCATTTATGGCAATGTGGTTGGGAGCCAAATCTGAAAATCAGCATACTGTTTCTAGGTACAGTCTAGAAATCAAGGTTTGCCCTTAAGTCATACAGTCAGAAATTTTACCCAGTCATATTGTACAATCACTTATATGCACTCATAAATTTCAAGAAAGAGCAAGGAGTGCCATCCAATTTTTAAAAGAACAGGCACCAGAGAGGGCCCAGTAATTATGACTTACAAAGTTACCGCTCTCATTCAGTGAGACCAATAGTAACACACAGGCTAGACACAAAGTGCTCCCAGCAGATCAAGACTTACCATTTCAGAGTAAGCTTTGTGACAGACTGAAGCTTGGTAGGAATCATCGATGTGCATCTTTTTCAGGAGCTGACCCGTTTTTAAGTTCCTTGGACCCCAAAAATAAATAAGCTCATATCATTCTTCCAACAAACTGGTTTTCACATAATATTCTCTTATGTTATCACAGCATCCTTCAGGAGGTGACCAAGGGAAAAGCCAAGGGACACAGGGCCTTAGTTCTGATTAACCACTGATTTAGCTAAAAACAGAACTACAGTTTAACTTTGCCAATAGTGTGATTTGATAGTTTAGCTTTAGACTGAACCTACTATGCCATTAGGGATAAATCTTTTCAAATCCCAGAAGAAAAGTTTTCCGGGATCTCATTTCACTTTTGTTGAAATTAGGCACATAGCATGGCTCTATCATTATGATTTTATTACGCTTCTTGTTATATGTCTAAATTTTCCACGTAAGTCAACGGTCAGGAAACCAAATCTGGTTAGGAGAGAAACTACATCTAGAATAGACTTATAATTATGTCTCTATAACATGTTAATACTAGAGCTAGACTAAGATAACACAGAGAGAAGGGAAAACTGAGATGGAATAAAAAATGGAAAAAGGAAGACAGAAGATGGTGAATATAAACAAAAAAATTCATTGGACCCACTCCTTAGTTCTACTGAGGATGTGTGACACTGATTAACTGTTCTACCATGCGACTATTTATGAGAAACCCTCGGTTTTTTGGCCGTGCCATACGGCATGTGGGATCTTAGTTCCCCAATCAGAGATAGAACCCACACCCCCTGCAACGGAAGCCCGGAGTCTTAACCACTGGACCACCAGGGAAGTGCTGAGGTGTTGCAATAGAACTTAAGGCAACCGTGGGGCTGAATATACCCCCTTAAACTTAGAACTTAAACTTAGAAGCTCTGAGAATAGTCCCTTCCCAGCCTTGAATTCCACTGTGATCCCTTATTGACAAAATGCCAAAAGGCTATTCTTAGAAAAAGAGGGAAATTGAAGGATGGAATGAAAAAAGGGAAAGAGTAAGAAACAGCTGGAAAAGAATGTTTGTAATGAAACATTAGGGAAATGGAAGGTGGAAAACGCAAACATGGACCCCACTGAAGGTTTTATTTGGTGGGGGGGTGGGAGAATGAGTATTTATAAACTGATAGTATAAAATATAATCTGGAGGTTGAGTACTGAGACTCATCACTAGATTATATTAATAGTTTAGGAGCCAAACAATGAAGGGCCAGACTATAGAAACAGCAGACAGAACAGAAAAGACAACATTTACAAAGAACGTTGTCTGAAATAAGACCTATGTGCAGAAGCCCCGAGGCAAGTGCCAAACGTGGAAACCTGGTAGGTTAGGTCAGGGTCACACTCCAGAGGCTCCCTGCTCGCGGGGGAATAGAGTTTCTCTAGGGGCCACACTTACCTAGTTTATTCCTAGAGGGTTAGGGTAGAACAATGCAGAACGGGCGCGTAAGAATGACACTCGTAACTTTCTCTCACCAAGACCCATTCCAGCCTCAAGGGAATAATTATTGGAGAGTCTTCTGAGAAAAAAAAACCAATCTCTTCTCCTACCACAAATTAACTTTGCAAGTGAAAAGGCCTGGTGTGGCTCTCCCCTGTGGTCAGCAAAGAGGTGGCTGGGGACTTCCACTGTCATTTCCCTATCAAAAATTTGTTCATGTGAATCATCTAATCAAACAAGTTTTACACATCCAGTAATTTTGGATTGTATTCTAGACACAATGACACATCATATAAACTCTGCATTCTGCTCCTCTGAAGAATACTGAATTGTTTTTAACTCTAGTCAACAGTTAAATTGGCTAAACTCAAATTCTAAATGCTGAAAACCCAGTTCAGTTCTCTTTGCTTTGCTTCTGCATTAAAAACAGTATTAAAAATCAAGCCTTTTCTACCAAAACAGTTTCTAAACAGCCCTTCTGCATATTATTGAATAATGCATGTATGCAGTTTAAAGGTCAGCCAGATATTTAACTAGAGTTCAGGGCTCCTTCCAGAGAAGACAATGGCACCCCACTCCAGTAATCTTGCCTGGAAAATCCCATGGATGGAGGAGCCTGGAGGGCTGTAGTCCATGGGGTGGCCAAGAGTTAGACACAACTGAGCGACTTCACTTTCACTTTTCACTTTCATGCACTGGAGCAGGAAATAGCAACCCACTCCAGTGTTCTTGTCTGGAGAATCCCAGGGACGGGGGAGCCTGGTGGGCTGCTGTCTATGGGGTCGCACAGAGTCGGACACGACTGAAGAGACTTAGCAGCAGCAGCAGGAGGAGCAGCAGCAGGGCTCCTTCTCTGGCTGATATTTTTCGGGATTTTTCTTTCTTGTTTTCTAGCTGCTGCAATCACCTTGATTTCTATCCTTTGGTCCTTTAAGGCAGTAGGACAGAAGTTTTTCTGTAACCAAGCGTGCAGAATGGGGCCTCACCTTTGAACAGGAAACTTGCCCAGTGACATTTCCTTCCTCTACATATTGAATTTCCCCCGGTATATATTTTTTCTCCCTTTTTAGTGCTTTCAGATATTTGTTCTCTATCTTTTGCACAGAATTCATAGGTATTTGAAGCAGAAGAGTTAATCTCAGAAAGGTACTCAGCCATTAACCAGAAAGAGTACATTTTTGACAGTAATAAAATTTCACTTATTTTAAAGTAGTCTGCTTGGACTATCTGAATTAATATGATGTTCTCGTTAAGATAAGTACATAGGATCTGACAGTAAACAAACAATAACACAATCATATTTACAGTTTCTTATTTAATCTTAATAACCCTATGAAATTAAGAGATATATCCTTATATTACAGATGAGAAAAATAGAGCTCTCAAGGGGAAGCTTACCAAATAACAATGTTGTTCATTATAGTGGTACCAAGCAGAGCTTCCTGCATCCCTTGAACCTCAGCAAAAGTTAGTATGGTCTCTTCAGGGGGCATCAAAAGCTGTTTTTCTTTGCTTCTGTATTAAAGACAGTATTAAAAATCAAGCCTTTTCTACCAAAGCAGTTTCTAAGTAGCCCTTCTGCATATTATTGAACAATACCTAATAGACACTAACCTAATGACAGAAAAAAAAGATTCACCCAGAAAACATGTGTATTCTAAACATTCTACAATGAACATATCCTTTCACATTCGTTATCTAGATATATAGTAAGCACCTCATATTCATCATCTCCAAAATTAAACTTATAGGCTCTCTCTTTAAACCTGTTTCTTTCAGCATTGCTATCTCAACTAAATGTTCCACCACCTACCCAGATGAGCAACCCAGAAACTTGGACAGTACCCTTATCTCTTTCCTCTCTATTTACTCAATCACCAGGTCCTAATGACTTTATTATCTCATCTTTCTCAAATCCACTGCTTCTCCCCACCTCCACTAACATTTTCCTCATTTCAGCAAACGATTATTTTTTGCCTGTTTTACTGCAACGCAGTTCTTGCAGTCGCAAAGAGTTGGACATGACTTCGCGAATGAACAATTACTGCAACAGGTCATGGATAAATAAGACTAATGAGGTTCATACCCTCTGTTATTAGGAAAGACAGATAAATCCAATAAAGTGTAATGAGTATATACTCATATGATAAACATAGAAGATGCTATGAGTTCTGTTTTTAGCGTGTTGAATTTGAGGTAACCATGAGATATCTAATAAACAGGCATGTAGATCCAGAGGTTGGAAAGAGCTCAGAGTTAAAAATAAATGTTTGCAAGCAGCCAGGATTCAGATGTTACCTGAAGCAATGGGAACCAAGTATGTGGAACCAGGTAAGTGTATAGGATCTTGAGGTATCTGTAACACTTAAAGGACACACAGAGAGGTCAAGGGAGACTGAAGGGAGAACAGACCACGCTTGCTGAGCCCCTCTGCTCCCTGGCCTCTTCCCTGCCACGTCTGGCTCCACCTCCCTACACTGCTTCTGTGCAACAGCCCAGGACAGGGGCAGAACCTGCTGAACTACACATACAGCAGAGAAAACAAGATGCTACCGATTCAACTTTCTCTGAAGCCCTGTGATGAAATCATTTTTGATCTAGTAGTAAAATCAACCAATGCTTACCCTCCATCTTCGGCAAATGTCATAATTTCGACTTGCTGATCACAAAGGGTCCCACTGCTACTGACGAGCCTCCTCTTTGCCAGGCCAAGCACAGCTTTTATATTTCCAGAACTCAGGAGAACTTGCTTTTCACTTTTACCATTGGGAGAACAAAGTAGTGCCCTAAATCACAAATAAGGGAAAATGCAGAGCAGTCAGGAGCAAGCCTTTAATATGAGAAGACTAGGCTCAAACTTTCAAAGGAAATTTCAGTCAAGGATGTCACTCTATTGATAGCTTTTTTCAAACTGAGTCTCTCTTTGGACCTAAATTTAGAGTCTTTCAAGACCCAAGCCTAGGTTATAACTTGCACTCAAAACAAGCTGACAAAGACCCAGATAAAGAAATAAAGCCACGCCTTGAAAATTACTTACCTGATTTCTCTGATTTCTAAATTTCCCAAGCCACACACACAAGATTGCAAACATCAGGCACTGCAACTATCTGCAATACCGGAACCTAAATAAAAGAAAGCAGCCTCAACTTATATTTGGTTATTTCATTTTTCATTAATCTAAATTTTCCAAAATTTGCCAAATTTCTTTCTAGTGTCACCGTATCTAGTTTCAAACACTTGAAACATTCAGCAAACATCCTCTTTTTACAAGAAGTAAACTCAAATAAGCTACATGCATTATGGTGTTTACTGTGGCATTTATTTAACATAATAAATGTTCTAGCAATGGGAGAATAATTAAATTCTGGTATGTGGACGAATGGAACAATATGCAACCATTTAAGACAAGTTTATGCACTGAACAAATACTTATGAGCAGCACTCTGCCAAACACACTGCTACTGGTTGTGGGTATACTGGAGAACAAGAATGAAATTTGCTAAGACAGTCGATCTTAAGCATTCTCACCAAGGGAAAAAAAGGAAACCGTGAGGTGATATGCTGATTGACTTGATTATGGAAACCCTTTCACAGTGTGTATGTACATCAAATCATCACACCATGCACTTTAAATATATGACATCTGTCAATTACACCTCAGTAAAGCTGGAAAAACAAAATTCAAAAATAACAAGTAAGTAGGAAGAATATGTAGAAACAAGCAAACATATTTATATGGTAAGAAAAGACAGGCTTAAAAATTTTAAGCATATTCAGACTGCAACCATGTGAAATATATACTAAGGCAGACAAGAACAGAAGAAACTGCAGCTAGAAAAAAAGCAGAAATAACGTTTTGGTGAGAGCTCTCAGCAAGTTTAGAAGTCAGAATAGACATGAAAATTCAAGCTTCTCCAGCAGGTACAGTGTAAAAATCCACCTCTGGAAAAACATATGATAAAGTGTGGTATTGACTTTACAATCTACATGCTGGGCATATGGGTGCTCCCTATATCACTTTGCCATATATTTGGAAATTTTCATAATTAAATACTGGGGGGAAAAAAACCACATCATTTTTCTGCTTGTCTTGCATAGCCACAGATCCCATATTTTTGGTAAGCTGCCCATCTGTATTACCATGCAACTGATTGCAAAGATTCTGATTTACCTCTGTAAAGTGCCAGGAATAAATTTTTTCCCACTGCCAAGCATCCAGAGGTTTCCAAAGAGAAACGACGTATTCACAAGCAGTTACGATACACGGCTCTTTGAAACCAGCTATTTCCCACCACGTGGCACTCACATCCACAGAACAAGAACCTGAAGGATTCTGACACAGAATGGCAACAGCAACGATGTTAAAGGGACTCTTGGGGGCAGAATAAACATGAACAGTGATGGATTACAAGGATTAGATGAAATACCAACTGAATGTAATTAAACTTTCATGCAGGTCAAAGAGACTTGTGGGTCTTATGTAATTACAAAAATTGCCCATACACACTCACAGTGATTGACTTTAAAACGTGTAGCTCCAGACTGGAACAGTCAGATTTAACCATAAAAACAGATCATAAGGCCATAAGAACTAATTGAAACATTAGTTCCTTAAGAACCTTTGGAAATGAAACATTCTAATCAAACACCCATAGGTTGAAGAGGAATAAAACTGAAACAACATACTATTTCTAAATGAAGATGCAGAATGTGGTGGCCAAAGCCGTACTTAAAAAAACTCCTATAATTATAAAGGTATTAATATTTGTAAAAAATTAATACAGATAAAAATAAAGTAAGCAAGTAGCTCAAGAAGTTAGTAAAAGAATAATGAAATAGGCACAATGAAAAACAGAAGGACTTACTAACAATAAAAACGGGAAAAAAAATGAAAAAGGAAACCAAAAACTCAATTAACAATCAACACAACAAGGTTTTGGGGAAGACGTACAGAACAGACCAACCTCTTAAGTCTGATGTAGGAAAAAAAATGCTTTCAGAGGGCTTCCCTGGTGGTCCACTGGTTAAGAATACACCTTGCAATGCAAGGGACACCAGTTTGATCCCTGGTCCAGGAAGATCCCACATGCTGCAGGTCAGCTAAGCCCTGCACCCCAGAGCCCGGGCTCCACAACAAGAGAAGTCACTACAATCAGAGCCCAGGCCCCACAGCTAGAGCAGCCCCTGCTCAGTGCAACTACAGAAAAGCCTGCGCACAGCAACAAAGACCCAGCCCCGTCAAAAACAAAGCAAGTATGCATGCTGATGTATGGCAAAACCAATACCGTACTGTAGAGTAAAATAAAAACAATAAATAAAGCAAGCAAATTAAAAGAAAAAGAACAACCACTTTTAGAAATGGAGTGAGGAGAGGCTTAACTGTACACACGCAGGCCAAAAACTGTAAGAACAAGTAACTTTTTACCTACAAATTTGAAAATATGAATGAAACGGTTGATTCCTTTCAGAAACTGTTATTAAAATTGATTTAAGAATAGTTTTGAAACAACGTAAGTGTTTCTTTTACAGAAAAGGAATCTGGGACCCAGAGGCTAAACAGTCTGTGCCAGGTCACACAGCCAGTGATCCGGAGAAACAGTTTATGTGGATTTAAATCTCTCTTTTTTTTGACACCAGTTGTTCTCAATTAGGGGTGGTGATTTTGCAACCCTCCCCGGGGGTAGAGTTAGCAATATCTGGAGACATTGCTGTCATCACTGCTAGGGTGGAGGGGGGGTATAACTGGTAGAGACCATGGCTGTTGCTAAATACCATACAAGGCACAGGCCAGTCCCTAACAGTAGAGAATAATCCAGCCCCAAATGTTAACAGCAGCAAGACTGAAGACCCCTGTTGTGTACCATCCTATTTCAAGTAAAAAAAATTAACCAGGACATGGGTCCAATTCACTTCACAGGATTTACCAGAATATTATTTATATTTCTCAGAACCATATACATCATACAGCCTATGAAAATTAACCATTCACTATGTTATAATCAAGAACTGTTACTGGTAAGTGATTCTTCTAGAAGTACTATATTATTTGGGTAGGAGACTCATGAATGACCCCTCTCTGTCAAAATGCCTGATTTAAACTTAGATACAAAGTCGAGCTCCCTAGCTTAAGTTTTCTTGGCAATAACTTGACATAAAAACTTCTTTAGAAGATCTCAGAATATATATAACAGGTAAATATTGTGAAAAAGAATTTAAATGTTTTTCTGAATCTATTTTATCAAGGATCAAATTCTTCTGAATTTTCCAACCAGTTCATTGCATTTTTCGCATGTAAGACACAAGAGATAAGTCTTCTGACCTTTAACTGTGAAACCAGCTGTAGGGTGCCCGGGTTTAAGCTATCCCAAGCAGGAACCTCTGCTATTTCAGTCTGTGGAAACAAAAGTCACATCATTAATGTATATATTATACATGGTTATCTGTCCATATCACTCATTCTTCAAACTATTCCCTATGTTTTATTTTCAATAACAGCAGCAAAGCTCCAATTGCAACTGCTTCATGAATAACAAAGAGAACAGCATCCCTTAAAAATACACATATTTTAATTAACCCTAATTTCCCAAGAATGAACTTAATATTTACAGTGAAGTTGTATCAAAGAAACATGTAAAACATTTTAAAACACTGAGAAACAGTCCACGTTCACTAAGACACTTCATTCCTTCAGAGAAAATTTCATGAAGGATACAGTCTGTACCTGCTCAGCAGCATGTCTCTGTGATTCCTGGAGCTGACTTGCTTCGTAGGTGAAAGACTCGGTGGGCAGAGTTGTTGCTTGGGGACCAGAATCAGGGTTGCAGGAAGGCTGTCCTGCTCTTCCTGCCACATGCTGGCTGCTATCTAATCTTGGGGGGCTGCTCCAGCTGTTGCACTGTTTACGCCTGCTAGCCACGCTGACTGTGGCTTTTAAGTGAGAAAGATGGGGTGGCGAGCAGGTTTGTCCACCTGCCTCTGCAGACACCTTTTCCCTATGGGCTTGGGAGCCAAAAGCTGGAGTAGCGCCTAATATGGGGAAAGCAGGAGAGCACAGGTCTGCGGTCAGTCTGTCATTATCATCAGAGGCAACAGAATTCAAAGGGGTGAAAAGTAAAATGGATGAAGAAAGGCCCTTTCCCTGAGGCTGGCTTCTTGGCTTGGCGTTCTAGAATGTGCCTTTCCTGGTAGAGTAATTAGTGCCTCTTCCATGCCCTCCTTTTCTGTATTGCTTTGTTTAGGGCTTGGTTCCTCCACAACAAGGTAACTTTCCCCTTTAAGATGCCTCTTTCCATGTACTTTCGATCCAAACGGCTCCATCAGCTTTTCTGAGCAGGACTTCAGTTTTTCAAGCTTAAGAGACCCAAAGTCTTCGTCAGGTAACTCAAAGTCTGTGATTTTGGGAAAAGACGACAGATGCTTTAAACTTAGCACTTTGTTCTTATGAGATGGAGCGCTGAAAGCATCATCATCCAAAGAGAAATAACCGTAATTACTGTAAGAAAGGGAGTCCTCTTTTTGACAATGAACTTCCTTCCCTAAAACAGAAAGCAACAACAAAAACAGATACTCACCAATTCCCAACAAAGAGTGAGTTTCTAAACTCCAACATCATGCAGTGTTTTCCCACCCAGGACTCTCAAACTTCTGTGGACAGTTCAATAATCAGACATATACGTTAGTGCATACTAAGCAGCTCTCCCTCTGCAGGACCAAAACCAGACAGCGCTGGCTGGGACCAGTCTGGTGCCAGCTCTGGCACAGGTTCGCTATGTTATCCTGGGCAAGTCAAACTCACTTCATTTCCCCTTGTCCCTTCTGAGGGAGCTGCTGGGTTAAGAATCTATCAGTCCTTTCTGATCCACAACTATCATTCCAACAGGCTATCAGAGTACAGTCTACAAAATGCTGGCTCTTCCCACTGAAGAAAACATAGGTCCATTTTCAAAGATTAATTTATTAAACTTCTAGCAACAGGAGCTCTGGATCATTCAAAATGTAGCTGCATCCAATACCTTATAAACGGATAAGAGAGCTGTGCTACATGTATACAATAGAGTTATTACTCAGCCATGAATATGAATGAAGTGCTGACACATGCTACAATGTAGATGAATCTCGAAAACTAGCTAAGCGAAAGCAGCCAGACACGAAAGGCCACATATTGTATACTTCCGTAATATAAAATACCCAGAATAAGTAAATCCACCGAGACAGAATACAGATTAGTATTTGCCAAGGGCTGTCAAGAGAAAAAATGGGGAGAAACTGCTTAATGGGTACAGGGTTTCCCTTTGGGATGATGAAAATGTTTTGGGACTACACAGGGATCATGGTGATAAACCACTGTGAATGTAACTAAATGCCACTGAACTGTGCACTTAAAATGGTGAACTACGTTACATGAAGGTCACCTCAAGAAAAAAAAAATTTCTATGCACCTGTAGGTTACTGAAATCACAGTAGATTATTTCAAAGTATACAAAACAACATTTCAAGCTTATCACTAGATTGTCCTGCTTTCCAATTCCTTTCTTGTTGGCATAAAAGATGATGATTTAAAAAGTCATGATTTTTTTTTTCAAAAAACTTTTTATCGAGTATAGTTTATTTACAAGGTTGCGTTAGTTTCTGCTGTTCAGCAAAGTGAATCAGTTATACATACATGTGTTTTCATTCTTTTTTAAGATTCTATTTACAGGTCATTACAGAATTGAGTTTCCCTGTGCTATAATTAGGCCCTTATTAGTTATCTATTTTATGTACAGTAGTGAATATATGTCAATCCCAACCTCCTGAAACTATTTTTTTTAAAGAAACTATCTGATTCTTTAACCTTGGAAAGGAAGAACAATCCAGACAGAGAGAACTATAAGTTTATATAAGCATAAAGACACTAAGGCAGCAACCTGATGGATGAGTTCAAGTAAAAGCTAGAAGGCCAGTGTGGCTGAACATCATGAGAAAGAGGAGACCCTCTGAGAGAAAACAAAAATTCTTGGGTTTTATCATATACCAATCTCCAATGGTATCAATAAATGCAAAGTTGGAAAGCCATGCAGAGAGTCATCTCAGAAGCAGATATAAGTGGCTTCAGCACATCACTGAGAGTGGTATGAAATGAAACTGGTAAGGATCACCATCATCAGGTTTTATAAATGATTTTTTTTTTAATTTATTTGGCTGCACTGGGTCTTAGTGCAGCATGTGAACTCTTTTAAGTTTACCTGTGGGATCTAGTTCCCTGACCAGGAAATATGGAGTCTTAGCTAATGGATCGGACCACCAGTAGAGTCCCCATGATTATTATTTTTATTTAAATTAATTAATAAATTGTGGCTCATAAGTCAAAGCCTGTCCAGTGGTACAGAGCTGCTGGCTGCCTGTTTCTGTAAATAAAGTTTTACTGAGACACAGTCACATTTACACATTGTGTTTGGTTACTTCCACATTACACTTGAATAGCTATAACTGAGCACAGAAACCGTATATTCTATTTGGCCCTTTATAGAAAGTTTGCTGAGCTCTCACACAGAACTGGAGTGAATTATCTAAATTCTGCGCTCAGTTTATCAGATACATCTCCCAAGTAAATGAATAAAGAAGTTTAAATTATGTCACTTGATATCCTCTAAAATCTTGTGTCCCATGAACCTCAGAGACACTATTAGACAGTTTACCTCCCAAAGTGGCTTAGACCTGTTGCATTTTATTACACAGTCATTCCTAAGGGAGTCTGTCAGTGAATTCTTACTCTGACATTGATTTCATTTCAAATATACTTCCCTGTATTAGTTATTTCTCCCCATGGATAAAAGACTGTATTGTAGTTGAATAAACACGAATTTCAGGTAAACATCCAACACATTTTCCCTCTCAGTGTCAACTTTTTCAACCATATTTGTGAACTCTGACACCATGCAGCCAGATTTGAACCTTGACCCTGTGGCTTTAAAGACACTTTGATCACCTGGCCTTGGATTCCTCATCTGTAAAGTGAGGATAAAAATAGATTCTGGGAACTTCTCTAGTGGCCAAGACTCTGCACTCCCAATGCAGGGTGCCTGGTTTCAACCCCTGGTCAAGGAACTCAATCCCACATGCTGCAACTAAAAAAGATTCCATGTGCTGCCAAATATATATATATATAAGTGAAAGTGAAGGTGAAGTTGCTCAGTCATGTCCGACTCTTTGCAACCCCATGGACTGTAACCTACTAGGCTTCTCTGTCCATGGGATTCTCCAGGCAAGAACACTGGAGTGGATTGCCATTTCCTTCTCCAGGGGATCTTCCCGACCCAGGGATCGAACCTGGGTCTCCCGCATTGGAGGCAGACGCTTTAACCTCTGAGCCACCAGGGAATATAAAAAAAAATAGATTCTTCCTCACGTACAGTTGGTGTGATGATTCAGTGAGTACCTATACAACATTTAGAAAGTGACGAGCATATAGTGTTAGCTACCACCATCATCAGCCACCACCATCAACCATATCTCGATTTACCTTTAACTCTCTTCTTACTGTGAATAATTGCCTTTTCATTCTGATCTTTGTGCAAGGCAATTTCTTCCTTGGACTTCTTAACACCTGATGTGCCAGAAGTTGGCAAAAGTAGTTCATGGTGATCTAATGGAGAGGTGCACGCTGACTTTCTTTTTCCTCTGCATTTTTTACCTGATGGCTTGGTAGCTGTCTTTCTAGAAAAGTCATCTTCTGTGGAGTCAGTGGAAAAGCTGACTTCAGTTAATGAGAGAAGTTTCTGAGGACTTCCTGAACTTGGTTGTTCTGCGTGTGTGTCAGACACCTTAATTTCACTTTGCTTAGTTTTTGCGTTGGAAATGTTAAAGTTTTTAGCAGATTTCGTACTCTTATTTTTAAAGCCTTTTTTCCTGACACCTAAATGACTCTGAATTACAGCCTCCAGTGCTACTTTCCTCTGGCAACTTGACATGCGCCGTGTTGTCCTAACATAATATTCTGCAGGAAAGAGAAGGCCTTCAAGCATTGTGCAAGAATGTATTTGATCTTCTGTAGAAACAGGAGAAATTACTTCCAGGCTAAGATTCTTAGACTGACCTAGAACTTCTTTTTCTAGAAGACTTTCATTTCTACCACTAAGAGCATCATTGGGAGATTTAAGAGACATCTCTGTGTGATTTTGTTCTTTTAAGTTTTGGTTTTCATTTTCCACTAAGTTATCACAAGTGAGTTCATTTAGAAAATATGAATTATCTGCCTCTAAGTTAGGACTTCTCGCTGCCTGGCCACTTGTACGTCCAGCTTTGTTTACCTCTGGGTTGTCTGTAGAGACAGTCATTTTTTTCTTCTGTATCTCAAAGTTCACAGGTGAAGCAGAGCTAATGTTTCTTAAGCTGTGAGTAGTAAGTCGCAGTTACTTTGAGGACACTTGTGTTCGAGGAGCTGACCGCTATTGCTATTGTTGTCTGATGGCGTAGGCAGAGGAAGAGTAGTCGCCCTGGGGAAATCATTTCCTCTAAGGAGGGCATCAACATCTCTCTGTGGTTTGGTGCTTGGTAGAATTAATACACTCCCTACATTAGTTTCTGTAACTGGTGCTGGAGAATTTGGAATGGCACGCTTAGGACTTGAAAGGGCGTAAGTTCTTAGTTCAGTTACAGGTGTTCTAGGATTTTCTCTATTGATTTTTTCCTGTTCCTTTAGTCTTTTTCGAGAGAGTATGAGCGAATCAGTGTCAGAGAGAGGTTCTCTCTCCTGTGAAATATATGTTCTCTCCTCTTTCTTTCTTCTCCCCAGCAGCTTACTCTGCCTTTTCTTAGCAACAGGGCCATTGACCCTGAAAGGAAAATGTTTCTGATTATCAACTGATCCTTGTATGTATGATCCTTCCATTGAGACACGTCCAGAGCTAAACGACACAGGCTCAATGTCAAGTGAGCTGGGTGTCTTTTCTCCAGTTTCTTCATCAACATGGGTGTTGATTTGCAACGTGTCATGAGGAGATACTGTATTTTCAGGTTCTGAAGAAGAAAAATTATATAGTTAATATTTTTTAAATGAAACAAAAACTACCCCATATTTATTTTCAAATATTACATACAAATATTACCAAACATTTATTTAAAAGAGAGTCAATGGTATATCATTCAGGCAGATCAAAGTAAGTTTTAATAATCTTACAAACTACAGTAATATTAAGTAAATGCAACAAAGATGGAACTGTGCTGGAAAAATGATTTTCAAACTAAACAATTATCTATTCTTGGGACTTCTCTTGTAGTCCAGTAGCTAAGAGTCTGTGCTCCCAATGTAGGGGGCCCAGGTTTCATCCCTGTCAGCAAACTAGATCCCACATACTGCAACTAAGACTCGGTACAGCCACATAAATTATAAATATTAAAAAAATATTATTCTTTACTGCAATCATCTTTCTTAGTTTTTTCCTCTTTAAAACTTTACCGAACTACAACTGACAGATAGAAATTACACATAGTTGAAGTGATGTTTTGATACATGTATACATTGTGAAATGCTGGCACAATCAAGCTAACTAGCATATCCATCACTTCACATAGCTATGATTTTTTTGTGTGTGACGAGAAGACTTAAAGTCAGCTCTCTCGGCAAATTTCTAGTATATGGTATAGTATTATTAACTATTGTCACCATGCCGTACATTAGCTCTCTAGGACTTATTCATTCTGCATAATTGTAACTCTTGACCCTTTGACCAACATATCCTCATTTCCCCCATATCTCACCTGATTTTTTACTTCATGTCCCTTTTTGGGCTCAAGTAATTTTCATACCACTTTTCTATTTTATTAGCTTCTGATTTTATGATTATAAATTAGCTGACTTTTAACATGAGAAATGACCATTGTTTTTTATTGAAGTATTTCCAGCCAGACTTTCATCTTTGTGTACATATAAACACTTAACTAAAAAAAAAATCTTTCCATATTTAAGCAATAAATATAATCTCTAAAAGTTAAAATAGAGAAAAAGAGCAACTAAATAAGCAATCCAAATAAAGCATAGTTTCTTGCTCACAGAATGAGAGAAAATATTTACAAATCATGTATCTGATAAGGGTCCAATAGCCGGAATATATGAAGAACACTTACAACTCATCAATAAAAAGACAAATAACCTAACAAAAATAGATATTTCTCCAAAGAAGATATACAAGCACACAAAAAGATGTTCAGTATCATTAGTCACTAGGAAATGCAAATCAAAACCACTTCTATCTATCAGAATGGTTATAATTCACAAGTATTAACAAGGAAATGGAGAGACTGAAACTCTAGTGCGTTGTGGTAGGAAAGAAAAATGGTACAGTCACTGTAGAAAACAGTTTGGTAGTTCCTCAAAATTAAACACAGAATTATCATATAATCCAGAAATTCACTCCTAGGTACATACAGAGAGAACTGAAAATATATGCCCCCAAACAACTTGTACATGAATCTTCACAGCAGCATAAAAGCCAAAATTTATAATAGCTGAAAATAAGAAACAACCCAAGTGCCCATTAACTGATGAATAGATATACAAACTATATCATATCATATTATATTATGGCTCATAGCTTCACTGAGTTACACAAGCCCCTTCACCACGACAAGGCTGTGATCCATGAAGGAGAATGAAACATTATTCAACTGCAAAAACGAACGAATAACTGATGCACGCTTAGATGAACATATAGATGGATGAATAAAAGTTGAAAACATTACACCAAGTGAAAGAAGAGAGTCACAAAAGGCCACGTACTATATGGTTCCATCTATATGAAATGTCCAGAATAGGAAAATCCACAGAGACAAAAAGCAGATTAGTAGTTGCCCAGGGGTTAAGGGTAGGATGGGCACAGGGTTTCTTTTTCAGGTGGTAAAAATGTTCTGAAATTAAGACAGTGATGATGGTTATATAATCTTGATGATGATTATACAAAGGAGCAATGAACTGTAGACTTTTAAAGAGTCTACTGTTACTCCTTATCTTCTGATTGTGACAAAAAGAACCACAGCTAGGAGATTTCCCTGGTGGTCCAGTAGTTAAGAATCTGCCTTTTAAGGCAGAGGATAGGGGTTCACTCCCTGGTTGGGAAACTAAGATTTCCCCACGACAGGGGACAACTAAGTCCATGTGGCCCAAAAAAATCCCGTGTGCCACAACTAAGACTCAACGCAGCCAAATAAATTAATATATTTAAAAAGAGAATCACAGGCAAATTTACATGGGAAATGAGTAATAAAGAAAGCGTAAGAGAATGGGCTAGCCTTACCTGTGTGGGTTAGCTGTGTTGAAACTTCCTGTTGGAGTGAGGAATCTTGTTCTTCCACTGTTCTCCTAAGAGAATTTTTAAACTTCTCGGCTCTTCGTGCACGCTAGAGAAAACAAAAGCAACTCAAAAAACAACTTTATGAAAAAGAAATAAATTTTTGTTAACAGCTTAAATAAAGAGCGTCTTTATATACTTTGTGGCATTAACAGCAATTTGAGAGAATGTGATTTACTTACTTGAAGGCGGGCCAATGTCTTGGTGTATTCCCTTTTCAGGAAAGCTAATTTTTCTTTCAACTGGAAGAGGAAAAACACCAAACAAAACTGAGCAGGTGGAAAGAAGGCATTAGAGAAAAGGGATGCAGGGCCTATTGGACACCAGCGAGCAGTGGTCAGCAGGTCCCTCAGCTGGAGGTGGGGAGGAAGCGGCACTGCCTCACTCTACTTTCAGTTCTCACGAAACATCAAGTTCTCTAATGCATCTCTGCAAAACTTGTTCCTGTCACCTGGAGCAACTCTCCCCAACTTACTTTGCTAATTCCTACTGATTCCTCAAGCCTCGGCTTAGATTTTTATTTCCCTGAGGGACACTTCAAGGAAAGTTTCTAAACTTCTAAGTCCTTCTCCAAATCCAAGTTAGGATTCCACCTCTCCTCTGTGCTTGCTTTATCACAGCGCTTACTATACACAGTGTCTGTTCACTTCTCTGTTTCCTCCTACCTCACTGTGAGATCCTTGAAGGTAGCAGGGGCTATCATCCTCAGACAGTCACTCAACGTATGAGTCAGTATTGACCCAGGTATCTCCAGCACCGAAAACAACAACAGATGCCCACTAGGTCCGTTATAGTTCCAGGTGCTATATCTGCAGAGGCGTCAAGGCCACTGCTCGTAGGCAGCTTACATACAGTGAGGGATACAAATAGTAAGTAAGAAAACAAACAGATAAGATGATTTCATGTGGTAATCAACACCTAGACAAACAGAGGGATGGGAGGGTGTCTGGGATACAGGAGAATGGAATACTCAGACACAGTGGCCAGGGAAGCATTTCTGAGGAAAACCATATGAGCTTCGACCTGATGGAGGAAAGAGCTAGCTTTGGAAAGATCAGAGGGAAGGCAGTTTGTCCAAGATCACATAATTTTAAACCAGCACAACTCAAACTATGCAGTCTGGCTTTAGGGTCTGTGCTTGTAATCTCTCTCACAGCTTGTACTTATCACCACCCTTATCAACATCTGAGAATTACCTTGTTGATTTGTAAATGAACTTTTCCACCACCACTGCAAGGCAGGCGAGCTGGGATGAGAGGACTGATGAGTTATGGTGAATGAAGAGTTTTAGCACCATGCTTGGAAGACCCAGTGTAAGATACATTCAAGTTAACAACATCTGTCACTTCCCTGGTGGGTCAGTGGCAAAGACTTTACCATCCCGATGCAGCAGGCTGGGTTCCATCTCCCGTCAGGTAACTAGATCCCACATGCCCCAAGGAAGATAGAAGATCCCATGCGCCACAACTAAGAGGGGGGCAGCCAAATAAATAAATATCTTTTAAAAACCACAACAACGTCTGCTGGCACAAGCACAGGGTGGCATGTATAAGGACAGTCAGAGCAGCACTGTCATAGAAACAAAACCTTCAAACAAAAGGCTCTAAGCAGAGAAACATGTAAAGAAAAGATGTCACTTCCATTTGTAGGATACTATACAGAATTTTGGAGAAGGCAATGGCACTCCACTCCAGTGTTCTTGCCTGGAGAATCCCAGGGACGGGGGAGCCTGATGGGCTGCAGTCTATGGGGTCGCAGGGGAGTCGGACATGACTGAAGCGACTTAGCAGCAGCAGCATACAGATTTTAAGAAATAATTTTTTAAAAGGTAAGTAAACATGACGTGGGTTCCATCCCTCGGTTGGGAAGATCTCCTGGAGGAGGGCATGGCAACCTACTCCAGTATTAATGCCAGAAAATTTCCATGGACAGAGGAGACTGGAGGGCTACAGTCCAGGGGGTCACAAAGAGTCGGACACGATAGAAGCGACTGAGCAGAAGCAGGAGCAAACAAGGACTAATGTGGATTTTAAACACGGAGAAGCAAAACGGAAGTTGCAGACCCAATCTAGATCATACCATTTATGAACATTCACCTTCCTCCCAAATACGTAATTACTCTTTGGTGATTAGAGAATACAAACACGCCCCTCCACACCTCCACCACCCGCCCAACATGCACACAGGCACACAAAAATATCTGAAGTCCAGATGGTTGAGAGATTTACTTAACGGGGCGAGGTGGGAGAAGCCAAAACTGAGAGTGTGGCAGGGTGGGGTGGGGACGACGTCAAAGGAGACCTTAGCTTTACCTACAGTTTTACATTTTGTACTTTTGCATTTCTACTGTAACGAAAAATTGTTCTTTAAACGCCACCAAGGGAGCACGGCGCTCTCCCACATTTTCACTTCCTGTGCCCCCTCAATCCAGAGAAAAGCGTAGGTTAGAGGTCACTGCCACCCTTGGACGGTCGAAGGAAGCAAAGACAAGCCTAAAATCCTGGGATAGGGGATGAAAATCTGAGTCAACCCTTCCCGCATCCCCGGCACCTTTTCCTTCTCTTCACAGCTGAGGGTTTTCCCAGGAGGCTCTTCCATCTGACCGGCGGCCAACAAAAAGAGCATTCGTCGCTGGCCCCAGGCCTCCGGACAAAAACAGCCCGGCTGGCCCTGGGCCCCAAGGCACCCCGCGGGGAAGGTTTGAAGAGCCCGGGAGCACCACAACACAGGGCCAGATAGCCCACGCTGGACGGGCGCGCCAACAAACCTGGCCAATCACAGCCGCCGCTCGGCCTGCGCACGCGCAGTGGGAGACGGCAGAGCAATGGAGTGAGGCCGCCTAGCGGAGAACCGAACTATGGATGATAGCCCCGGCCACCCAGAGCGGAAGTGGTGGAGCCGCCGGAAGTTGCCTGAGTTCCAGTCAGAGATACCAGCGGACGTACTTTGACAGGAGCCAGAGCCGCGCCTAGAAGTTGGTGGTCATGGAGTTGGGCGAGCTGCTCTACAACAAGTCCGAGTACATCGAAACGGTGCGCGTGTCCAGACATCTGCCCCCCCTCTCCAAGCCTGCGTTCTCTGAGGCCTCCGTCCTGTCTCTGCCCCACCCCTGGTCCTTTCGGCGTTAGTCCGAGATTACCTAATGAGAGTTCATGTATAGTCAGGTTTTGTTATATATTCCTTGCATGGCCAGTTTAGGCTTTTTTAAAAAAAAATCTATTCCTGATTTCCTCGTAGAGATAAAATGCCTTCCAGAAAGCAGGACAAGTCTCATTCATTCTGATATTGATTACAGCTCTGGACTAAAGGCCTTGTAAAAAAAAAAATTTTTTTTTTGTTAAACTAATGTGTGGTGATTTATTACTATGTGCTGAGGACTGCTATTCGTTTTTTTTTTTTAATAGTCAATACATGATGTATGTAAATTGCTTGAAACGGGTTTAGTGCTCAATCGGCATTATCCTTATTTTTTCATTGAATTCTCACAACTCTGATATTGGTAAAGTCATTATCCTGGTTTTAGGTCTATAAAACCAGGATAAGGTATTTTTGATATTCTGGACTCATTCCATTGCAGACCTCACCCATCTCAAGTCCTGTTCTCTGCAATATGAGCTTTCTTGGTGGAAATTTGTAGCCTAGAGTCCACTGATTTTGCTCACCTCTGTTTTCTTTCAGGCATCTGGGAACAAAGTTAGTCGCCAGTCTGTATTGTGTGGAAGTCAGAACATTGTTCTTAATGGCAAGGTAAGGGACAGAGTCAGCTCCAAGATGCATATTTCTGTTTTCTTTCCACTCAGTATCAAATCAGCAAGGCGGATGAAATGTTGCCATGTTTCCTATTTATTGCTTGTACATTCTAAAATTCTGTTTTAAAAAAGAATTCTCCAAATTGGATTTATTGGATACAAAAAAAGATTTAGTAAAGGGAGGCAGCAGAAAGTCTTTTTCCTGTTACTCCAGGAACAAAATACAATGGCACCCAGAACTGAAATTATTATATAGTATTGTGTGTTCTATGTTACAGGACACAAAACATAAATTTTAGTGTAAAAACTAAAGTGATACTGATATAATGATCCATTTATACTAATTAATGATTCATTATTAATCAAAACTCTTCATGTGAGAATTAGGAAAGATAACTGAAATATGAAATCCTTTTGAAAAATGGAATGTGAAATAAATTCTGCTTTAAAAAAGAATTCTCCAAATTGGATTTATTGGATACAAAAAAGATTCAGTAAAGGGAGGCAGCAGAAAGCCTTTGTTACTCCAGGAACAAAATACAATGGCACCCAGAACTGAAATTATTATATAGTATTGTGTGTTCTATGTTACAGGACACAAAACATAAATTTTAGTGTAAAAACTATAGTGATATATAATGATCCATTTACTAATTAATGGTTCATTATTAATCAAAACTCTTCATGTGAGAATTAGGAAAGATAACTGAAATATGAAATCCTTTTGAAAAATGGAATGTGAAAGGCTTAGAACACTTAAGAACCAGAAAAAATATCAAAGTATATTTGATCTTGACAAAAACTGAAGTCCATAGTTTCTTCCTGCTGTTAGGAACACTCAATTTTCCTTGAAATATTAAATCTCTAACTTCTAGAGGTAAAATAATATCACTGTAGTCAAAAGATCACAGGTATTTTCAGTAGAGACATAATTACTGTCTCTATTGCTGTCTCTATACCATGAGATTTAATGGAAATATAGTTTGGTAGTTAAATATAATTAATAATTATAGATGCACTGTTTCTGCACCAAATTAGAAAA